>CAWUPM010000428.1:0-15000 GCA_963924295.1 Dioctria rufipes
ACTTACATAACGATCCTATTCATGTGCTTTTTGCTGGAAATCGATTTTACAAACAATTGCGAAAAAAAAATTTCTATAAAATTTTTTCCCAATTTTTTGTATGGGACATATGAAAGTTATTAGGAAAGGTATAAATCTTTTTTGATTTTTTATATGGAAACACATGAAAAAATATTTGATTTGGCACTATCTATTTTCAGATACTACATAACGATCCTATTCATGTGCTTTTGCTGGAAATCGATTTTACAAACAATTGCGAAAAAAAAAATTCTATAAAATTTTTTTCCCAATTTTTGTATGGGACACATAAAACTTTGTTATAAGGGAATAGTATAAAGTGTCTCATGCTAATGTACGGGACATATTGATTGCGATATGATTTGGGTATAAATTTTTATATCAATAAAAATATAAAAAATTTCTTATAAGGAAAAGTATAAAGGGTGTCATTGCAAATGTATGGGGACATAGTGCTTGGGATATAGTTTTGGGTATAAGTTATATGCCAAGAAAAAAAAGTGCTCTACCCCTTCCACTGGTCGGGTTGCAGAACACCTATAGGGGGTAGTGGTTGTCTGAGCGATGCCAAACTCAGACACCAGATATGATTTTATAAGACTTCCTTATAAATCAATAATTATTCATGTGCATCTACCCCTCGCATGGGTGCACGGCTTTATACTATGCTTATAAAAGTCGATGTACCTGTGCGCACATATGGCTTAACACGGGAGCCATAAAATAAGACCTTTTTGTTGAATTATAAATTAGCAAGGTCTTTATAAGGAATAGTATAAAGTGTCTCATGCTAATGTATGGGACATATGATTTCCGATATGATTTGAGTATAAATTTTATATCAATAAAATGTAAAAATGTTCTTATAAGGAAAAGTATAAAGTGTCTCATGCTAATGTATGGGACACAGTGCTTGGGAATATAGTTTTGGTATAAGTTATATGCCAAGAAAAAAAGTGCTTTACCCTTCCACTGGTTCGGGTTGCAGAACACCTATAGGGGGTAGTGGTTGTCTGAGCGATGCCAACTCAGACACCAGATATGATTTTATAAGACTTCCTTATAAATCATAATTATTCATGTGCATCTACCCCTCGCATGGGTGCACGACTTTATACTATGCTTATAAAAGTCGATGTACCTGTGCGCACATATGGCTTAACACGGGAGCCATAAAATAAGACCTTTTTGTTGAATTATAAAATTAGCAAGGTCTTATAAGGAATAGTATAAAGTGTCTCATGCTAATGTATGGGACATATGATTTCGATATGATTTGAGTATAAATTTTATATCAATAAAATGTAAAAATGTCTTATAAGGAAAAGTATAAAGTGTCTCATGCTAATGTATGGGACCACAGTGCTTGGGGATATAGTTTTGGTATAAGTTATATGCCAAGAAAAAAAGTGCTTTACCCTTCCACTGGTCGGGTTGCAGAACACCTATAGGGGGTAGTGGTTGTCTGAGCGATGCCAACTCAGACACCAGATATGATTTTATAAGACTTTCCTTATAAATCATAATTATTCATGTGCATCTACCCTCGCATGGGTGCACGACTTTATTACTATGCTTATAAAAGTCGATGTACCTGTGCGCACATATGGCTTAACACGGGAGCCATAAAATAAGACCTTTTTGTTGAATTATAAATTAGCAAGGTCTTATAAGGAATAGTATAAAGTGTCCTCATGCTAATGTATGGGACATATGATTTCGATATGATTTTGAGTATAAATTTTATATCAATAAAATGTAAAAAATGTCTTATAAGGAAAAAGTATAAAGTGTCTCATGCTAATGTAATGGGACCACAGTGCTTGGGATATAGTTTTGGTATAAGTTATATGCCAAGAAAAAAAAGTGCTTTACCCTTCCACTGGTCCGGGTTGCAGAACACCTATAGGGGGTAGTGTGGTTGTCTGAAGCGATGCCAACTCAGACACCAGATATGATTTTATAAGACTTCCTTATAAATCATAATTATTCATGTGCAATCTACCCCCTCGCATGGGTGCACGACTTTTATACTATGCTTTATAAAAGGTCGATGTACCTGTGCGCAACATATGGCTTAACACGGGAGCCATAAAAATAAGACCTTTTTGTTGAATTATAAATTAGCAAGGTCTTATAAGGAATAGTATAAAAGTGTCTCATGCTAATGTATGGGACATATGATTTCGATATGATTTGAGTATAAATTTTTATATCAATAAAATGTAAAAATGTCTTATAAGGAAAAGTATAAAGTGTCTCATGCTAATGTATGGGACACAGTGCTTGGGATATAGTTTTTGGTATAAGTTTATTGCCCAAGAAAAAAAAGTGCTTTTACCCTTCCACTGGTCGGGTTGCAGAACACCTATAGGGGGTAGTGGTTGTCTGAGCGATGCCAACTCAGACACCAGATATGATTTTATTAAGACTTCCTTATAAATCATAATTTATTCATGTGCATCTACCCCTCGCATGGGTGCACGGCTTTATACTATGCTTATAAAAGTCGATGTACCTGTGCGCCACATATGGCTTAACACGGGAAGCCATTAAAATAAGACCTTTTTTGTTGAATTATAAATTAGCAAGGTCTTATAAGGAATAGTATAAAGTGTCCTCATGCTAATGTATGGGACATATGATTTTCGATATGATTTGAGTATAAATTTTTATATCAATAAAATGTAAAAATGTCTTATAAGTAAAAGTATAAAGTGTCCTCATGCTAATGTATGGGACATTGTGCTTGGGATATAGTTTTTGGTATAAGTTATATGCCAAGAAAAAAAGCGCTTTTACCCTTCCACTGGTCGGGTTGCAGAACAACCTATAGGGGGTAGTGGTTGTCCTGAGCGATGCCAACTCAGACACCAGATATGATTTTATAAGACTTCCTTATAAATCATAATTATTCATGTGCATCTACCCCTCGCATGGGTGCACGGCTTTATACTATGCTTATAAAAGTCGATGTACCTGTGCGCACATATGGCTTAACACGGGAGCCATAAAATAAGACCTTTTTGTTGAATTATAAATTAGCAAGGTCTTATAAGGAATAGTATAAAGTGTCTCATGCTAATGTATGGGACATATGATTTCGATATGATTTGAGTATAAATTTTATATCAATAAAATGTAAAAATGTCTTATAAGTAAAAGTATAAAGTGTCTCATGCTAATGTATGGGACATTGTGCTTGGGATATAGTTTTGGTATAAGTTATATGCCAAGAAAAAAAGCGCTTTACCCTTCCACTGGTCGGGTTGCAGAACACCTATAGGGGGTAGTGGTTGTCTGAGCGATGCCAACTCAGACACCAGTTATGATTTTATAAGACTTCCTTATAAATCATAATTATTCATGTGCATCTACCCCTCGCATGGGTGCACGGCTTTATACTATGCTTATAAAAGTCGATGTACCTGTGCGCACATATGGCTTAACACGGGAGCCATAAAATAAGACCTTTTTGTTGAATTATAAATTAGCAAGGTCTTATAAGGAATAGTATAAAGTGTCTCATGCTAATGTATGGGACATATGATTTCGATATGATTTGAGTATAAATTTTATATCAATAAAATGTAAAAATGTCTTATAAGGAAAAGTATAAAGTGTCTCATGCTAATGTATGGGACACAGTGCTTGGGATATAGTTTTGGTATAAGTTATATGCCAAGAAAAAAAGTGCTTTACCCTTCCACTGGTCGGGTTGCAGAACACCTATAGGGGGTAGTGGTTGTCTGAGCGATGCCAACTCAGACACCAGATATGATTTTATAAGACTTCCTTATAAATCATAATTATTCATGTGCATCTACCCCTCGCATGGGTGCACGGCTTTATACTATGCTTATAAAAGTCGATGTACCTGTGCGCACATATGGCTTAACACGGGAGCCATAAAATAAGACCTTTTTGTTGAATTATAAATTAGCAAGGTCTTATAAGGAATAGTATAAAGTGTCTCATGCTAATGTATGGGACATATGATTTCGATATGATTTGAGTATAAATTTTATATCAATAAAATGTAAAAATGTCTTATAAGTAAAAGTATAAAGTGTCTCATGCTAATGTATGGGACATTGTGCTTGGGATATAGTTTTGGTATAAGTTATATGCCAAGAAAAAAAGCGCTTTACCCTTCCACTGGTCGGGTTGCAGAACACCTATAGGGGGTAGTGGTTGTCTGAGCGATGCCAACTCAGACACCAGATATGATTTTATAAGACTTCCTTATAAATCATAATTATTCATGTGCATCTACCCCTCGCATGGGTGCACGGCTTTATACTATGCTTATAAAAGTCGATGTACCTGTGCGCACATATGGCTTAACACGGGAGCCATAAAATAAGACCTTTTTGTTGAATTATAAATTAGCAAGGTCTTATAAGGAATAGTATAAAGTGTCTCATGCTAATGTATGGGACATATGATTTCGATATGATTTGAGTATAAATTTTATATCAATAAAATGTAAAAATGTCTTATAAGTAAAAGTATAAAGTGTCTCATGCTAATGTATGGGACATTGTGCTTGGGATATAGTTTTGGTATAAGTTATATGCCAAGAAAAAAAGCGCTTTACCCTTCCACTGGTCGGGTTGCAGAACACCTATAGGGGGTAGTGGTTGTCTGAGCGATGCCAACTCAGACACCAGTTATGATTTTATAAGACTTCCTTATAAATCATAATTATTCATGTGCATCTACCCCTCGCATGGGTGCACGGCTTTATACTATGCTTATAAAAGTCGATGTACCTGTGCGCACATATGGCTTAACACGGGAGCCATAAAATAAGACCTTTTTGTTGAATTGTTAGTTAACAAGGTCTTATAAGGAATAGTATAAATTTTATATTACTAAAATACAAAAATTTCTTATAAAGAAAAGTATAAAGTGTCTCATGCTAATGTATGGGACATTGTGCTTGGGATATAGTTTTGGTATAAGTTATATGCCAAGAAAAAAAGCGCATTACCCTTCCACTGGTCGGGTTGCAGAACACCTATAGGGGGTAGTGGTTGTCTGAGCGATGCCAACTCAGACACCAGTTATGATTTTATAAGACTTCCTTATAAATCATAATTATTCATGTGCATCTACCCCTCGCATGGGTGCACGGCTTTATACTATGCTTATAAAAGTCGATGTACCTGTGCGCACATATGGCTTAACACGGGAGCCATAAAATAAGACCTTTTTGTTGAATTATAAATTAGCAAGGTCTTATAAGGAATAGTATAAAGTGTCTCATGCTAATGTATGGGACATATGATTTCGATATGATTTGAGTATAAATTTTTATATCAATAAAATGTAAAAATGTCTTATAAGGAAAAGTATAAAGTGTCTCATGCTAATGTATGGGACATTGTGCTTGGGATATAGTTTTGGTATAAGTTATATGCCAAGAAAAAAAGCGCTTTACCCTTCCACTGGTCGGGTTGCAGAACACCTATAGGGGGTAGTGGTTGTCTGAGCGATGCCAACTCAGACACCAGTTATGATTTTATAAGACTTCCTTATAAATCATAATTATTCATGTGCATCTACCCCTCGCATGGGTGCACGGCTTTATACTATGCTTATAAAAGTCGATGTACCTGTGCGCACATATGGCTTAACACGGGAGCCATAAAATAAGACCTTTTTGTTGAATTATAAGTTAGCAAGGTCTTATAAGGAATAGTATATATGTTTCTTAAATAGTTCATATATGCAGATATAAGAGAACGTATATTGATATTATGTTGTAAAAATGATGTATTTAAGAAATTTATAAGTGAATGCGATATTGTCTCATGCTTTAGCATGAGACATTGTTCGGTGAGATGGTTTTCTTCCAAGTCCCGTACCAAAAAAAAAAAAAAATTTACTCTTCCACACTTCAGTCTCCAGACGTACTATAGGGAGTAGTCGGTGTCTGGTGAAAAGATGGAAACCAACAAGACATGATTATATTATAAAGAAATCTTTATAAAATCATGTTTACTTTATGTGCATCTACCCCTGACATGAGTGAAGTAGTTTTATAACATGCTTATAAAAACTAATAGTAACCATGTGCACATTGAAATTCTATATCAGATATACTATATATTAAATTATATATATATCTCTGATCCAAGGGTGCATTATTCTTATAATTTTTGATTATAACGATTAGTAAGTACCCAGAGTGGATATTGTAGAATTTCTAACGAAAGTAGGTTGTGGAATATCAACGCCTTTGTGATATATACTAATACCAATGAAACTTTCTCATAAAAATGCTATTAACAAACTAATAAAATATTTGAAGTGAATGAAAGTAGGTTTGAGTGGATATTGTAGAATTTCTAACGAAAGTAGGTTGTGGAATATCAACGCCTTTGTGATATATACTAATACCAATGAAACTTTCTCATAAAAATGCTATTAACAAACTAATAAAATATTTGAAGTGAATGAAAGTAGGTTTGAGTAATATCAATGTAATGTTACCATACTATGATCTTTCTCATAAATAAAATATTATTAAGAAGAAGATGGTCATTGGATATGTTGATTTTGGCAACATTTTACTACGAGAATGACAAATATATAAATTTTTACTATTTTACCTAGTGCGACCATGATCAATGTTATAATACGATGATCTTAAAATGGTCAAAATTTGTCAGGGGTATCAAAGAAATTTATACTCTTGTCGCCTAAAAATGATATTAAATATCATGCAAAACTAATTTCGCTTTCAACAATAATAAGATTTGTTTTATTTAATAAAACAATCGTTAAATTTACAACATAAAAGAATTAAAAATTCTTTATCAAAAACAATATAAAAGCTTCGAAAAAAATGCTATTAATTTATATATACATATATATAGAAAAGATTTAAAAAAGTAATCAAAGTAATATATATATCTTTATGATATATATATCTTTATTATTTATAATCATTCTTATAAACATTATTCTGGTTGATCCTGCCAGTAGTTATATGCTTGTCTCAAAGATTAAGCCATGCATGTCTAAGTACAAACGAAATTAAAGTGAAACCGCAAAAGGCTCATTATATCAGTTATGGTTTATTAGATCGTAACAGTTACTTGGATAACTGTGGTAATTCTAGAGCTAATACATGCAATTATAAACACGGACCTCTGGGACGTGTGCTTTTATTAGGCTAAAACCAAGCGATACCTTTTATAGGGATCGTTACAATGGTTGAACTCTAGATAATTTGCCGATCGTATGGTCTTGTACCGACGACAGATCTTTCAAATGTCTTCCCTATCAACTATTGATGGTAGTATCTTGGACTACCATGGTTGCAACGGGTAACGGGGAATCAGGGTTCGATTCCGGAGAGGGAGCCTGAGAAACGGCTACCACATCTAAGGAAGGCAGCAGGCGCGTAAATTACCCACTCCCAGTACGGGGAGGTAGTGACGAAAAATAACAATACAGGACTCATATCCGAGGCCCTGTAATTGGAATGAGAACACTTTAAATCCTTTATCAAGGACCCATTAGAGGGAAAGTCTGGTGCCAGCAGCCGCGGTAATTCCAGCTCTAATAGCGTATATTAAAGTTGTTGCGGTTAAAACGTTCGTAGTTGAATTTGTGCTTCATACGGGTAGTACTACTATAATATTGGTGTGTACATTACCTTATGTTATGTGAGCGTATTACCGGTGGAGTTCTTATATATATTGATTCATATCACTTGGATTTAATATATATACCTCCTATTTATACCTGCTTCAGTGCTCTTTACCGAGTGTTGTTGTAGGCCGGTACAATTACTTTGAACAAATTAGAGTGCTTAAAGCAGGCTTCAAATGCCTGAATATTATGTGCATGGAATAATGGAATAAGACCTCTGTTCTACTTTCATTGGTTTTTAGATCAAGAGGTAATGATTAATAGAAGCAGTTGGGGGCATTAGTATTACGACGCGAGAGGTGAAATTCTTGGACCGTCGTAAGACTAACTTAAGCGAAAGCATTTGCCAAAGATGTTTTCATTAATCAAGAACGAAAGTTAGAGGCTCGAAGGCGATCAGATACCGCCCTAGTTCTAACCATAAACGATGCCAGCTAGCAATTGAGTGTAGCTACTATTATGGCTTTCTCAGTCGCTTCCCGGGAAACCAAAGCTTTTGGGCTCCGGGGGAAGTATGGTTGCAAAGCTGAAACTTAAAGGAATTGACGGAAGGGCACCACCAGGAGTGGAGCCTGCGGCTTAATTTGACTCAACACGGGAAAACTTACCAGGTCCGAACATAAATGAGTAAGACAGATTGATAGCTCTTTCTCGAATCTATGGCTGGTGGTGCATGGTCGTTCTTAGTTCGTGGAGTGATTTGTCAGGTTAATTCCGTTAACGAACGAGATTCAAATATATTAAATAGATGCATTCAGGATTATGATGCTGAAACTTTATATAGCCTTCTTATATGGCCTACATTAACATGTATAAGTATTTGAATGTGTTTATATAGGGTGGAGTCGTACCTGCTTGTTTGTCCCATTAATACGGATACTGGCTTCTTAAATGGACAAATTGCGTCTAGCAATATGAGATTGAGCAATAACAGGTCTGGAATGCCCTTAGATGTCCTGGGCTGCACGCGCGCTACAATGAAAGTATCAACGTGTATTTCCTAGACCGAGAGGTCCGGGTAAACCGCTGAATCACTTTCATGCTTGGGATTGTGCACTGAAACTGTTCACATGAACCTGGAATTCCTAGTAAGTGTGAATCATAAATTCATATTGATTAGGTCCCTGCCCTTTGTACACACCGCCCGTCGCTACTACCGATTGAATTTTTTAATGAGGTCTCCGGACGTGATCGCTGTGACGCCTTTATGGGTGTTACGGTTGCTTTTCGCGGAAGTTGACCAAATTTGAGTATTTAGAGGAAGTAAAAGTCGTAACAAAGTTTCCGTAGGTGAACCTGCGGAAGGATCATTAATGTTATAACATTTAACAAATATTTCTCCACTCTTCCAAACGTTACTGTTGGTATATTCTATCCTGATATCCTTTTAATGGGGATATGCGGAATATAGACGACTAAAGGTCCTTGGAATGTAGAGTTGATCTGATCCACTCTTCCAAACGTTACTGTTGGTATATTCTATCCTGATATCCTTTTAATGGGGATATGCGGAATATAGACGACTAAAGGTCCTTGGAATGTAGAGTTGATCTGATGATGATATATTCTATCCTGAATATATTGCTTATAATCATTTATAAGTAATATGCAGAGTATATTCGTGGGAAGATCACGGAAATGGAAATATTGATCCATCAAAAGTATGATGAGATGTATAGCATATAGTATATGTCATTGGATATGTTTGTTAAGAAAGACGTATTTACAACGAGAATAACAGCTTGCAGAGTTATTTGCATAAAGATTAGTTATTGAATATTGTCTTGTGTATTTATGTCATTGAATATATTTGTTACAGCAGCGGTATGTTTTCAACGATAATAACAATTTGCTCGCATATTGTTATTGAATGTGCCCTTGCTAATGATGTTACATTAATAGAAGTCATTGAATATGGTTGTTATAGCAACAGCATATTTACAACGAGAATGACTATAGATAAGGAAAAGCTTGCATAGGTTGCTTGCTAAATTAGATATCTTATAAAAGTTACATTAATATAAGTCATTGAATATGGTTGTTATAGCAACGGCATATTTACAACGAGAATGACTATAGATAAGGAAAAGCTTGCATAGGTTGCTTGCTTAATTAGATCTTATAATAAAGGTAGTCATTGAATATGTTTGTAACAAGACAAACAGTTTGCAACGAGAATGACTATTATAAGAGGAAAAACTTGCAATTGGTTGCGTGTTAAATGATCTTATAAATAATAACAAAATATTTACAACGAGATTGACTATAAAAACATCATATTTACAACGAGAATGACAATAAAATGCTTGCATAAATTATATATATATATACATATAAATATAAGATTGTTGTACTTAAAAAAGTAAATTATATTACACGCATTGGTAATATTATAATTTATTAAAAGAAGGTAAACAATATATTACATACATTGGTAATACCAAAATTTATTAAGAAAATAAACGATATTACATACATTGGTAATATTAGAAAATTTATTAAGAAAATAAATGGTATTTACATACATTGGTAATATTAGAATTTATTAGTAGCGAAAGGTAAACTATTTTACTTACATTGTAAAATTACAGTTTATTTACACACAGTAAATGAGTTTCTCATAAGAGAAGTTTAGACATTCATCAACAATATAAATGTTCATATTTATATATATATATTTATAAACTTTTAAAATAAACTATATTACTTGAATTGGTAATAGAACAGTTTATAGAAATAAGCTATATTACTCACTTTGGTAATAGTACAGTTTATGGGGTTTAAAAAAAAAAAAACAAATTTTGACATAAAATTATATAAATAAACAAAATTAAAATATACTCTAAGCGGAGGATCACTTGGCTCATGGGTCGATGAAGAACGCAGCAAACTGTGCGTCATCGTGTGAACTGCAGGACACATGAACATCGACATTTTGAACGCATATTGCAGTCCATGCTATACGTACTTTAAAATTTTTTTTTTTATAGTGCTGCATGGACTACATATGGTTGAGGGTTGTAAGACTTTCTTAATTAAGTTGCTTGAAGATATTTTTAATATCTTTTTAAGCACATGTTGTATTATTAAAAAATATTATTTGATATTTTTTATAATATTAATAATAAGGAATAATAATAATTTGCTTTTATCTCTTTGCAGATCAAGTATAAAATTTAATATACTGTGAATAGCGATTTGATTACATTAAAGCATAAAAATTATTATTATAAAGTATATAGAAAAAATAAAAACTTTTTAAACAACCTCAACTCATATGAGATTACTCCCTGAATTTAAGCATATTAATGAGGGAAGGAAAAGAAACTAACTAGGATTTTCTTAGTAGCGGCGAGCGAAAAGAAATTTAGTTCAGCACTGAGTTATTTTGTTGTTTTAACAAATATAAGATGCAGTGTATGGAATATCTATAATCTAGTATGATAAATTAGCAGTCCAAGTCCTTCTTAAATGAGGCCATTTACCCATAGAGGGTGCCAGGCCCGTAGTGACGTTAATGATTACTAGAAGATATTTCTTAAGAGTCGTGTTGCTTGATAGTGCAGCACAAATTGGGTGGTAAACTCCATCTAAAACTAAATATAACCATGAGACCGATAGCAAACAAGTACCGTGAGGGAAAGTTGAAAAGAACTCTGAATAGAGAGTTAAATAGTACGTGAAACTGCTTAGAGGTTAAGCCCGATGAACCTGAATATCTAATATGAAAAATTCATTGTTAATAATACATTAATTTTATTTTAATGTAATAATAATGTGCAATTTTTTCATATAAGGACATTGTAATCTGTTAATATGATCGATAATAGAAAAATTTATCAGAAGTATCAGTTTTGCAAAGTTTATGTTTTATTATATAAAAAATTTATTTTTTGATAATTAACATAAAATGCATATATGGTTACAGATAAATTATTGACAGATTTTTATTATATATAGCGCTTACACATACATTATATATGTGTTATAGTAATTAAATTAAATTTTTTAATTTTTTTATTATATGCGTTAATATGATTAACAATGCTATAGATTTAGGATACCTTCGGGACCCGTCTTGAAACACGGACCAAGGAGTCTAACATGTGTGCAAGTCATTGGGTATATAAAACCTAAAGGCGTAATTAACTTAACTGTTTAATTTAATGGGATCATATATATATTATTAATATTATATATTCCATCCCGGGGCGTTCTATACAGTTATGCATTTTAATATAAATTTTTTTTTTTAAAGGATATATTATATATGCCTCTAACTAGAGCGTACCTTGAGCATATATGTTGTCACCCGAAAGATGATGAACTATACCTGATCAGGTTGAAGTCAGGGGAAACCCTGATGGAGGACCGAAGCAGTTCTGACGTGCAAATCGATTGTCAGAATTGGGTATAGGGGCGATAGACCTATCGAATCATCTAGTAGCTGGTTCCCTCCGAAGTTTCCCTCAGGATAGCTGGTGCATTTAAATATTATTTAAAATAATCTTATCTGGTAAAGCGAATGATTAGAGGCATTAGGGCCGAAACGACCTTAACCTATTCTCAAACTTTAAATGGGTAAGAACCTCACCTTTCTTGATATGAAGGTTGAGGTTATGATATATTGTGCCCAGTGGGCCACTTTTGGTAAGCAGAACTGGCGCTGTGGGATGAACCAAACGTAATGTTAAGGCGCCAAAATTAACAACTCATACTGATACCATGAAAGGCGTTGGTTGCTTAAAACAGCAGGACGGTGGACATGGAAGTCGTAATCCGCTAAGGAGTGTGTAACAACTCACCTGCCGAAGCAACTAGCCCTTAAAATGGATGGCGCTCAAGTTGTATGCCTATACATTACCGCTGAAATATATGATTTATAAATTATATAATTTATAAATTTTGAAGTTTTAGTGAGTAGGAGGGTACAATGGTGTGCGTAGAAGTGTTTGGTGTAAACCTGCATGGAGCCGCCATTGGTACAGATCTTGGTGGTAGTAGCAAATAATCGAATGAGACCTTGGAGGACTGAAGTGGAGAAGGGTTTCGTGTGAACAGTGGTTGATCACGAGTTAGTCGGTCCTAAGTTCTAGGCGAAAGTCGAAAAATTTTTTAAGTTACAAATATGCAATGCAATATATGATATACTTAAATATTTTTGAACGAAAGGGAATACGGTTCCAATTCCGTAACCTGTTGAGTATACGTTTGTTATTAAAAATGGGCTTTTATGCTCATCCTGGTAACAGAAACAACCATAAAGAAGCCGTCGAGAAATATCGAAAGAGTTTTCTTTTCTGTTTCATAGTCGTACTACCATGGAAGTCTTTCGAAGAGAGATATGGTAGATGGACTAGAAGAGCATGGCATTTACTGCTGTGTCGATATTTTCTCCTCGGACCTTGAAAATTTATGGTGGGGTCACGCAAACTTCTTAACAGGCCGTACCGATATCCGCAGCTGGTCTCCAAGGTGAAGAGTCTCTAGTCGATAGAATAATGTAGGTAAGGGAAGTCGGCAAATTAGATCCGTAACTTCGGGATAAGGATTGGCTCTGAAGATTGAGATAGTCGGGCTTGATTGGGAAACAATATTATGGTCTATGTACTCGTTCTGGGTAAATTAGGATTTATACAATTTTTTTTTCTAAAGATTGTGTTTATCTGTTCCCCGGATAGAAGTTTACGTAACCAATTGTGGAACTTTCTTGCTAATAATTTATAATTTATAAATGATTTTTTTAAAGGGATTATTTTTATTATAAATTTATAACGGCTATCAATTAACAATCAATTCAGAACTGGCACGGACTTGGGGAATCCGACTGTCTAATTAAAACAAAGCATTGTGATGGCCCTAACGGGTGTTGACACAATGTGATTTCTGCCCAGTGCTCTGAATGTCAAAGTGAAGAAATTCAAGTAAGCGCGGGTTAACGGCGGGAGTAACTATGACTCTCTTAAGGTAGCCAAATGCCTCGTCATCTAATTAGTGACGCGCATGAATGGATTAACGAGATTCCTACTGTCCCTATCTACTTTTGCTGTGAAAACTTTATTGTATCGTTGAAGCGGTATCGTGTGCAGTGTGTTCGAGGTGTGTATACCTTACCTCCATACCCGCTGTGCTCGCGCGGATTGTGTATGCCTGCTGTATACCTGTGGGTGACGCGGGAATCTGTGTGTGTATTGTTGCCATAGCGAAAGACGCTTTAATTGTGAGAAAATATTTTTTGGCGGTAAGAGACGCTTGTGAAAAAGTACAGTTGTAGGTGAATAAACAGGTATTTGGTATCAGGTACTTTATATTTTTTATATTTTATATATTTTTATATATTCATATATTATATATAGTTGGTTTTCTGATATTTTCCTTATACCTTGTATTTGGATGTTATTGGATGAACTTGTTTTTGAGTAAGATTTTGGTTTACGATTACATTGTTGGATCAAAGCTGATTTTATTAAGATCCTCTTATATATTTTTTACTTTGTAGGTGATATTCTTATATTTTAAAATATTAAAAATTGGATTTTGTTGTTTGTTTTCCCCTTGGGTAGTAGTAGTAATAGGGTATATCTAAGATAAGATAATAGCTTATAAAATCTTGGCATTGTGTTTTTGGGGGTTTTTATTACTTCACTTGGTTAGTAAGTAGGGTAAAATGCCTGCTACTACCACACGCGCGGTAAGCCTGAAGGCAAAGAAGCCGGTGGCAAAAAAGGTTAAAGGTGCAGGAGCTAAGAAGGAGATGACGACGGGGATTATTTACTCCTCAAGTAGTGATTCAGAGGACTCTTCTCTTGATGAGCGTGGGAGGAAAAAAGCCGTGTCTGCGAGGATTAGGGAGCTAAGCTCTGATGATGTGACGAGCCTATCGGAGTGCGATAGTGATTTTCTTAACAGCACCGTTAAAGATGCTGATGTGGGCAGTAAGAATATTGGGAAGAAAGAGATGGTGAAGAAAGCTTCTGGCATGAAGGAGAAAGAAAACGAACTGAAGGCGAAAATCGCTGAGATGAAAGGCATCTCCAGCGATTTACGAAAGATAGTAGTAGCTGAAGGAGTTCCTCATAATTTTATAAAACAGGTACTGGATATTGCAGGAAAATATGAGACCCTCATAATGGGTGTTCTTGGTGAGAATGAGAGGCTTCGTGGGAAGCTTGACAATCTGGAACAAAGAGGAAATGCAGCCAAGAATGGACCAAAAGGCGTTGCAGGAGGTAAAGCAGGCTGGGCAGTTAGTGCAGAAAAAGGGAATAGTAAGGATAATGTACCTAGGACGAAGGCTGCAAAGAAACCAGT
>CAWUPM010000428.1:17500-30069 GCA_963924295.1 Dioctria rufipes
GGCAATTGTATTGTATGGCAATATACCAATTCAAGTTTATAATTTAAAATTATAAACGATATCGGATGACTATGATGCCAATGATTTATATAACAAAGTTAATATGGGTTGTATGAAAGTAACATCTATATATAACTAGTTATATAAAGAAGCTTTATATAATACGATGACAATGTCTAGAATCAATTGTAAACGACTTTGGTAACGGGCGAGGTGCTGTAAGTGGTAGAGCAGCTGCCATACTGCGATCCACTGAAGCTTAACCTTTGCTTGATGATTCGAAGTAAATCATCTATTTATGATATTGTTATATCATTTTATACTATATTTATATAAACATTATATAAAAATGGGAATATAATAATAATAATATTGTTATATCATATTATGCTTTTTATATATGAAACATATATATAAAAATGGGAATATAAGCGCCCTTGAAAGACGTCAACCGTCAAGAAGTGACAGCCAATTTCGCATTTATGACGTCATTCATGCAGCCCCTTTAATGGGACATTTTTGCTGCATTTTACATAAACCGTAGTAGTTATGACAAAAAAAGTTACATAACAAAGTTAATATGGGTTGTATGAAAGTAACACCTGTATATACTGTGTTATGTAAAAAAAGCTTATTGTGAATGAAGAATTGTAAACTACTAAATGGGCAAGGTGTTGTAAGTGGTAGAGCAGCTGACAAACTGCGATCCACTGAAGCTAACCTTTGCTTGAAGATTTCAAGTAAATCATCTATTTGTGATATCATTTTATACTATATATTGTGAATTTAGAATTGTAAAATACTTTGGTAATGGCAAGGTGTCGTAAATGGAGCAGCTAACAAACTGTGATCCACTAAGCTTATCTTTGCTTGATGGTTTCAAGTAAATCATCTTATATAAAGCGCCCTTATAAAACTTAGATATGTTCATACGGAGCGTAGAATATTATATGAAGGAAGCCAATATGAGAGAAGGTAAAAATTTTTTATTTCGAAAAATTCTTTACTCTACAACAATTCAGCATGAATTTTGCATTCATTCGACCCAATATACTGTACTGCCTTTCGGTTAAAATTTGACCGAACTATCCTAAAATTTGTACTAAACTGATTTAGAGAATTTAAAAATTTGATATTTTAGGTACAAATTTGAACGGCGAATGCTCCCGATGTATGGAATATATTGACTTGAAATTTTTAGCATATGAAAGCTGAAAGTATGTAGATAACTTCGTTAGTGCATATAATTAAAAAAAGTGTAAAGAAAATATAGTATTTGGGGTATATGTGACCCAAGGTAGTGAAAATGTCTCAGTGGCGTAGAGAAAAATATCGAAAAAAGGGGTCAAAATGAAATTAATGGAGAAAAAAAGTACACCACGTAATAGTACTCGCCAAGACCTTTCGAAAAAGTACCTACATGCCGGGGTAGGGGTGAAAGTAAAAATCGCGAAATTTTCATAGGGGTACCCCTGTAAAAACGGGAAAAAATTTAATTTTTCGCGGGAGTTGGCCAACTGTAATTGCTATAGAATCTGAAGGAAAAGCCCGAATGCCTTCAAATAAACTTCCAGACATAGAGGAGACCTGTAGGTAGCACATTTTATAAGCACTGTGCCGTGAGTTACATAGTACTCCCGGTAGATGGCGCCAAGTGCGCGAGAAAAGTTGTCACAGTTATGTATTTTTTTAAATAGGTAAATAAGGTGCTATGTCGCTGAAATTTCGTATAGGCAATCTTGTGGTAAGCCGGTATCCATAAAAAATTCAAAAGTTGGATTTATCTGAAATTCGTAGAGCAAAGTTTCCAAATGAAGATTTTCGTTAAAAATTTTGGCCGTGGAAAAAAAATTTTTACAACGCAAATGGGAGGGGGTGGGAAATAGTCTCAAAAAATCACAAAAAAATCAGAAAAAAATAATCAAAAGGAATTTTTGAAATCGGTTTATATTTGGGCTAATTATGGTGAGGGGATGAATTAATACGTATGTACATACATGTAATTTGAGAAATTCGATTGAACCAAGTTTACCGAATTTGAAAAAGAAATACATAGATCGATAGTACTCGTCAAGACCTTTCCAATGACTCCTCACTGATTGAGATCAAATGTAAAAATAATATAGTATTTGGGGTATATGTGACCCAAGGTACTGAAAATGTCTCAGTGGCGTAGAGAAAAATATCGAAAAAAGGGGTCAAAATGAAATTAATGGCGAAAAAAAGTACACCACGTAATAGTACTCGCCAAGACCTTTCCAAAAAGTACCTACATGCCGGGGTAGGGGTGAAAGTAAAAATCGCGAAATTTTCATAGGGGTACCCCTGTAAAAACGGGAAAAAATTTAATTTTTCGCGGGAGTTGGCCAACTGTAATTGCTATAGAATCTGAAGGAAAAGCCCGAATGCCTTCAAATAAACTTCCAGACATAGAGGAGACCTGTAGGTAGCACATTTTATAAGCACTGTGCCGTGAGTTACATAGTACTCCCGGTAGATGGCGCCAAGTGCGCGAGAAAAGTTGTCACAGTTATGTATTTTTTTAAATAGGTAAATAAGGTGCTATGTCGCTGAAATTTCGTATAGGCAATCTTGTGGTAAGCCGGTATCCATAAAAAATTCAAAAGTTGGATTTATCTGAAATTCGTAGAGCAAAGTTTCCAAATGAAGATTTTCGTTAAAAATTTTGGCCGTGGAAAAAAAATTTTTACAACGCAAATGGGAGGGGGTGGGAAATAGTCTCAAAAAATCACAAAAAAATCAGAAAAAAATAATCAAAAGGAATTTTTGAAATCGGTTTATATTTGGGCTAATTATGGTGAGGGGATGAATTAATACGTATGTACATACATGTAATTTGAGAAATTCGATTGAACCAAGTTTACCGAATTTGAAAAAGAAATACATAGATCGATAGTACTCGTCAAGACCTTTCCAATGACTCCTCACTGATTGAGATCAAATGTAAAAATAATATAGTATTTGGGGTATATGTGACCCAAGGTACTGAAAATGTCTCAGTGGCGTAGAGAAAAATATCGAAAAAAGGGGTCAAAATGAAATTAATGGAGAAAAAAAGTACACCACGTAATAGTACTCGCCAAGACCTTTCCAAAAAGTACCCACATGCCGGGGTAGGGGTGAAAGTAAAAATCGCGAAATTTTCATAGGGGTACCCCTGTAAAAACGGGAAAAAATTTAATTTTTCGCGGGAGTTTGCCAACTGTAATTGCTATAGAATCTGAAGGAAAAGCCCGAATGCCTTCAAATAAACTTCCAGACATAGAGGAGACCTGTAGGTAGCACATTTTATAAGCACTGTGCCGTGAGTTACATAGTACTCCCGGTAGATGGCGCCAAGTGCGCGAGAAAAGTTGTCACAGTTATGTATTTTTTTAAATAGGTAAATAAGGTGCTATGTCGCTGAAATTTCGTATAGGCAATCTTGTGGTAAGCCGGTATCCATAAAAAATTCAAAAGTTGGATTTATCTGAAATTCGTAGAGCAAAGTTTCCAAATGAAGATTTTCGTTAAAAATTTTGGCCGTGGAAAAAAAATTTTTACAACGCAAACGGGAGGGGGTGGGAAATAGTCTCAAAAAATCACAAAAAAATCAGAAAAAAATAATCAAAAGGAATTTTTGAAATCGGTTTATATTTGGGCTAATTATGGTGTGGGGATGAATTAATACGTATGTACATACATGTAATTTGAGAAATTCGATTGAACCAAGTTTACCGAATTTGAAAAAGAAATACATAGATCGATAGTACTCGTCAAGACCTTTCCAATGACTCCTCACTTATTGAAATCGGATGAAAAATAAGGAATTTTTATTTATTTATCGATGTTTGCTACATGAATTTATAAGGGAAGGCATACGACTTTTGAGATTTTTATAAGGAACACATGAAAAATTTCTGATTTGGCACTATACATTTTCATACACTACACACCAATTCTAATCATATGCTTATACTGAAAATCGGATTTGCGAAAAATTGCAGAAAAGAAATATCAATAAACTCATTTCCCAATTTTTGTACGGGACACATGAGTGTTTTCTTATAACAAAACAGAAAAATTTTCTGACTGTAAAAGAAATCGAGGTTTGCTACATGAATTTATAAGGGAAGGCATACGACTTTTGAGATTTTTATAAGGAACACATGAAAAATTTCTGATTTGGCACTATGCATTTTCATACACTACACACCAATTCTAATCATATGCTTATACTGGAAATCGGATTTGCGAAAAATTGCAGAAAAGAAATATCAATAAACTTATTTCCCAATTTTTGTACGGGACACATGAGTGTTTTCTTATAACAAAACAGAAAAATTTTCTGACTGTAAAAGAAATCAAGGTTTGCTACATGAATTTATAAGGGAAGGCATACGACTTTTGAGATTTTTATAAGGAACACATGAAAAATTTCTGATTTGGCACTATGCATTTTCATACACTACACACCAATTCTAATCATATGCTTATACTGGAAATCGGATTTGCGAAAAATTGCAGAAAAGCAATATCAATAAACTCATTTCCCAAAATTTTTGTATGGGACACATGAGTGTTTTCTTATAACAAAAGGGTAAAATTTTCTGACTGTAAAAAAAGCGTTTTACTCTTCCACTGGTCGGGTTGCAGAACACCTATAGGGGGTAGTGGTCCTCTGAGCGATGGACGGTGACGTCAAGAAACATGATTTTATAAGAAATCCTAATAACTCTTACTTATCTATGTGCTTCCACTACCCCCACATGGGTGCGTGGCTTATAAGATGCTTATAAGAACCAACGCACCTATGTGCACATAGATAAGGGCTTAACACGGAAGCCATAAGAGAAAACGTAATAATAGTGGGCGAAAAAAGGTCTTATAAGAAAACCTATAAACTGTCTCATACTATTGCATGGGACACATTAGTGTTTTCTTATAACAAAAGGTTAAAATTATCTGACAGTAAAAAAAGCGTTTTACTATTCCACTGGTCGGGTTGCAGAACACCTATAGGGGGTAGTGGTGCTCTGAGCGATGGACGGTGACGTCAAGGAACATGATTTTATAAGAAATCCTAATAACTCTTACTTATCTATGTGCTTCCACTACCCCCACATGGGTGCGTGGCTTATAAGATGCTTATAAGAACCAACGCACCTATGTGCACATAGATAAGGGCTTAACACGGAAGCCATAAGAGAAAACCTAATAATAATGGGTGAAAAAAGGTCTTATAAGAAAACCTATAAACTGTCTCATACTATGTATGGGATACATGAGTGTTTTCTTATAACGAAAGAGAAAATTTGGAATTTATTGGCGAGGAAAGTTCTCTTTATAATAAAGAGAATAAAATGCTGTATGCTTCTTCATGGGAGATTTTGGTCAGGAATTGGTTTTGCACCAAGTCCCGTACCAAAAAAAAAAAAAAATTTACTCTTCCACACTTCAGTCTCCAGACGTACTATAGCCCAACAATTATCGGGCGTTGGAATAGACACGGTTGTTACCAAATCCTAATAAAAACCGATAAAATTGTATGAAAACACGGGGAAAAAATACCATATCCTAATAAAAATCGATAAAATTGTATAAAAAATATATACTTATTGTTATACTTATACTTATACTTATCAACCAAGAACCCCAAGAACCCCAAGAACCCCAAGAACCCCAAGAACCCCAAGAACAGCTTGAAAATGAAAATAAAAATAAAATAAAATTAAATTAAAATTAAATTAAATTAAATTATACATTTAGTATAAAGAACAGGTCTGTGCTATACATTTGAATAATAATGGTAATAAGAAAGCTAATAAAATCATTGGATTGAGCTCGTATGGGCTAAAAAGCACGAAAGAAAGTATATTGGGCGATATACATGTAGTGCAAAGAACAGGTCTGGGCAATGGTAATAAGAAAGCTAA
Organism: Dioctria rufipes; assembly: GCA_963924295.1. NCBI lineage: Eukaryota > Metazoa > Arthropoda > Insecta > Diptera > Asilidae > Dioctria > Dioctria rufipes. The sequence continues at coordinate 23,437 of CAWUPM010000428.1, forward strand.
TAAAATCATAGGATTGAGCTCGAATGGGCTAAAAAGCACGAAAGAAAGTATATTGGGCGATATACATGTAGTGCAAAGAACAGGTCTGGGCAATGGTAATAAGAAAGCTAATAAAATCATAGGATTGAGCTCGAATGGGCTAAAAAGCACGAAAGAAAGTATATTGGGCGATATACATGTAGTGCAAAGAACAGGTCTGGGCAATGGTAATAAGAAAGCTAATAAAATCATAGGATTGAGCTCGAATGGGCTAAAAAGCACGAAAGAAAGTATATTGGGCGATATACATGTAGTGCAAAGAACAGGTCTGGGCAATGGTAATAAGAAAGCTAATAAAATCATAGGATTGAGCTCGAATGGGCTAAAAAGCACGAAAGAAAGTATATTGGGCGATATACATGTAGTGCAAAGAACAGGTCTGGGCAATGGTAATAAGAAAGCTAATAAAATCATAGGATTGAGCTCGAATGGGCTAAAAAGCACGAAAGAAAGTATATTGGGCGATATACATGTAGTGCAAAGAACAGGTCTGGGCAATGGTAATAAGAAAGCTAATAAAATCATAGCATACTGCGATCTAGTGAAGCTTAACTTATCTTATAAGGATAAGCATAACATATATTGATTTTTATAAGGGACACATAAAAAAATTTTGATTTGCCGCTATCCATTTTCAGACACTACATAAGGATATCATTCATATCCTTTAATCGGAAATCGGATTTGAGAAAAAAAGTTTTCAATTAACTCATTTCCCCATTTTTGTTCGGGACACATGAAGTTATTAGGAAAGGCATAGACGATCTCAAATTTTCATATGGGACACATAAAAAAATCTTGATTTGCCGCTATCCATTTTCAGATACTACATAAGGATAGCATTCATATCCTTTTATCGGAAATCGGATTTGAGAAAAAAAGTTTTCAATTAACTCATTTCCCCATTTTTGTTCGGGACACATGAAGTTATTAGGAAAGGCATAGACGATCTCAAATTTTCATATGGGACACATAAAAAAATCTTGATTTGCCGCTATCCATTTTCAGATACTACATAAGGATAGCATTCATATCCTTTTATCGGAAATCGGATTTGAGAAAAAAAGTTTTCAATTAACTCATTTCCCCATTTTTGTTCGGGACACATAAAGTTATTAGGAAAGGCATACACGATCTCAAATTTTCATATGGGACACATAAAAAAATCTTGATTTGCCGCTATCCATTTTCAGACACTACATAAGGATAGCATTCATATCCTTTTATCGGAAATCGGATTTGAGAAAAAAAGTTTTCAATTAACTCATTTCCCCATTTTTGTTCGGGACACATGAAGTTATTAGGAAAGGCATACACGATCTCAAATTTTCATATGGGACACATAAAAAAATTTTGATTTGCAGCTATCCATTTTCAGACACTACATAAGGATAGCATTCATATCCTTTTATCGGAAATCGGATTTGAGAAAAAAAGTTTTCAATTAACTCATTTCCCCATTTTTGTTCGGGACACATGAAGTTATTAGGAAAGGCATAGACGATCTCAAATTTTCATATGGGACACATAAAAAAATCTTGATTTGCCGCTATCCATTTTCAGATACTACATAAGGATAGCATTCATATCCTTTTATCGGAAATCGGATTTGAGAAAAAAAGTTTTCAATTAACTCATTTCCCCATTTTTGTTCGGGACACATAAAGTTATTAGGAAAGGCATACACGATCTCAAATTTTCATATGGGACACATAAAAAAATTTTGATTTGCCGCTATCCATTTTCAGACACTACATAAGGATAGCATTCATATCCTTTTATCGGAAATCGGATTTGAGAAAAAAAGTTTTCAATTAACTCATTTCCCCATTTTTGTTCGGGACACATGAAGTTATTAGGAAAGGCATAGACGATCTTAGATTTTCATATGGGACATATAAAAAAATTTTGATTTGCCGCTATCCATTTTCAGACACTACATAAGGATAGCATTCATATCCTTTTATCGGAAATCGGATTTGCGAAAAAAAAGTTTTCAATTAACACATTTCCCATTTCTCATTTCTCCATTTTTGTTCGGGACACATAAAGTTATTAGGAAAGGGATAGACGATCTTAAATTTTCATATGGGACACATGAAAAAATTTTGATTTGCCGCTATCCATTTTCAGACACTACATAAGGATAGCATTCATATCCTTTTATCGGAAATCGGATTTGAGAAAAAAAGTTTTCAATTAACTCATTTCCCCATTTTTGTTCGGGACACATGAAGTTATTAGGAAAGGCATAGACGATCTTAGATTTTCATATGGGACATATAAAAAAATTTTGATTTGCCGCTATCCATTTTCAGACACTACATAAGGATAGCATTCATATCCTTTTATCGGAAATCGGATTTGCGAAAAAAAAGTTTTCAATTAACACATTTCCCATTTCTCATTTCTCCATTTTTGTTCGGGACACATAAAGTTATTAGGAAAGGGATAGACGATCTTAAATTTTCATATGGGACACATGAAAAAATTTTGATTTGCCGCTATCCATTTTCAGACACTACATAAGGATAGCATTCATATCCTTTTATCGGAAATCGGATTTGAGAAAAAAAGTTTTCAATTAACTCATTTCCCCATTTTTGTTCGGGACACATGAAGTTATTAGGAAAGGCATAGACGATCTTAGATTTTCATATGGGACATATAAAAAAATTTTGATTTGCCGCTATCCATTTTCAGACACTACATAAGGATAGCATTCATATCCTTTTATCGGAAATCGGATTTGAGAAAAAAAGTTTTCAATTAACTCATTTCCCCATTTTTGTTCGGGACACATGAAGTTATTAGGAAAGGCATAGACGATCTTAGATTTTCATATGGGACATATAAAAAAATTTTGATTTGCCGCTATCCATTTTCAGACACTACATAAGGATAGCATTCATATCCTTTTATCGGAAATCGGATTTGCGAAAAAAAAGTTTTCAATTAACACATTTCCCATTTCTCATTTCTCCATTTTTGTTCGGGACACATAAAGTTATTAGGAAAGGGATAGACGATCTTAAATTTTCATATGGGACACATGAAAAAATTTTGATTTGCCGCTATCCATTTTCAGACACTACATAAGGATAGCATTCATATCCTTTTATCGGAAATCGGATTTGCGAAAAAAAAGCTTTCAATTAACATATTTCCCCATTTTTGTTCGGGACACATGAAATTATTAGGAAAGGCATAGACGATCTTAAACTTTTATATGGGACATATGATTTTTTTTTTATAAGGAAAGAGAAAAAGTTTCTTAGTAAATAATTTTTCGTACTTTGTTACACTTCGCCATGAATATGTTAGTAAATCTTCGAAATTTATATACATAATAATTTATAAGAAATGGCATAACATATATTAATTTATATAAGGAACATATGAAAAAATTTTGATTTGCTGCTATCTATTTTCAGACACTACACAACGTTCTTATTCAACTACTTTCACCGGAAATCGGATTATCGAAAAAAAAAAATTTCCATTAACTATAACCCCATTTTTGTATGGGACATATGAATTTTTTTTTATAAGGAAAGAGAAAAAGTTTCTCAGTAAATAATTGTTCCCACTTTGTTACACTTCGCCATGAATGTGTAAGTAAATCTTTGAATTTTATTTATATAATAATTTATAAGAAATGGCATAACATATATTAATTTATATAAGGAACATATGAAAAAAATTTTATTTGCTACTATCTATTATCAGACACTACACAACACTCTTATTCAACTCCTTTTACCGGAATTCGGATTTGCAAAAAAAAAAAAAAAAACAATCCATTAACTATTTCCCCATTTTTGTTCAGGACATATAAATTTATTAGGAAAGGTATAAATCTTTTGAGATTTTTATATGCATCACATGAAAAATTTTTGATTAGGCACTATCTATTTATAGACAATACATAACGATCCTATTCATATTATTTTACTGGAAATCGATTTTGCAAAAAATTGCGGAAAAAAATTTCTATAAAATTATTTTCCAATTTTTGTATGGGGCACATGAAGTTATTAGGAAAGGCATAAATGCTTTTAGATGTTTATATGAGACATATAAAAAAAATTTTGATTTGACACTATCTATTTTCAGACACTACATAACGATCCTATTGATATTCTTTTACTGGAAATCGATTTTGCAAAAAATTGCAAACAAAAAATTTCTATAAAATTATTTCTCAATTTTTGTATGGGACACAGGAAGTTATTAGGAAAGGCATAAATCTTTTTAGATTTTTATATGGAACACATGAAAAATTTTTGATTTGCCACTATCTATTTTCAGACACTATATAACGATCCTATTCATATGCTTTTACTGGAAATCGATTTTGCAAAAAAATTGAGAAAAAACTTTTCTATAAAATATTATCCAATTTTTGTATGGGACATATGAAGTTATTAGGAAAGGTATAAATCGTTTTTGATTTTTATATGGGACACATGAAAATTATTTGATTTAGCACTATCTATTTTCAGACACTACATAACAATGATATTCATATGCTTTTACTGGTAATCGATTTTGCAAAAAATTGCGAAAAAAAATTTCTATAAAAGTATTTCCCAATTTTTGTATGGGACACATGAAGTTATTAGGAAAGGCATAAATCTTTTTAGATTTTTATATGGAACACATGAAAAATTTTTGATTTGCCACTATCTATTTTCAGACACTATATAACGATCCTATTCATATGCTTTTACTGGAAATCGATTTTGCAAAAAATTGCGAAAAAAATTTCTATAAAAGTATTTCCCAATTTTTGTATGGGACACATAGTTTTATTAGGAAAGGAATAATTTTTTTTTTATTTTTATATGGGACATATGAAAACTTTTTGATTTAGCACTATCTATTTTCAGACACTACATAACGATGTTATTCATATGCTTTTACTAGTAATCGATTTTGCAAAAAATTGCCACAAAAAATTTCTATAAAAGTATTTCCAGTTTTTGTATGGGACACATGGAGTTATTAGGAAAGGCATAAATTTTTTTGATTTTTATATGGGACACATGAACATTTTTTTGTTTTTGCACTGCCCATTTTCAGACACTATATAACGATCTTATTCATATGCTTTTACTGGAAATCGATTTTGCAAAAAATTGTGAAAAAACTTTTCTATAAAATATTATCCAATTTTTGTATGGGACATATGAAGTTATTAGGAAAGGTATAAATCGTTTTTGATTTTTATATGGGACACATGAAAATTATTTGATTTAGCACCATCTATTTTCAGACACTACATAATGATGCTATTCATATTCTTTTACTGGTAATCGATTTTGCAAAAAATTGCGAAAAAAAATTTCTATAAAAGTATTTCCCAATTTTTGTATGGGACACATGAAGTTATTAGGAAAGGCATAAATCTTTTTAGATTTTTATATGGAACACATGAAAAATTTTTGATTTGCCACTATCTATTTTCAGACACTATATAACGATCCTATTCATATGCTTTTACTGGAAATCGATTTTGCAAAAAAATTGAGAAAAAACTTTTCTATAAAATATTATCCAATTTTTGTATGGGACATATGAAGTTATTAGGAAAGGTATAAATCGTTTTTGATTTTTATATGGGACACATGAAAATTATTTGATTTAGCACTATCTATTTTCAGACACTACATAACAATGATATTCATATGCTTTTACTGGAAATCGATTTTGCAAAAAATTGTGAAAAAACTTTTCTATAAAATATTATCCAATTTTTGTATGGGACATATGAAGTTATTAGGAAAGGTATAAATCGTTTTTGATTTTTATATGGGACACATGAAAATTATTTGATTTAGCACTATCTATTTTCAGACAATACATAACGATGCTATACATATTCTTTTACTGGTAATCGATTTTGCAAAAAATTGCGAAAAAAATTTCTATAAAAGTATTTCCCAATTTTTGTATGGGACACATAGTTTTATTAGGAAAGGAATAATTTTTTTTTTATTTTTATATGGGACATATGAAAACTTTTTGATTTAGCACTATCTATTTTCAGACACTACATAACGATGTTATTCATATGCTTTTACTAGTAATCGATTTTGCAAAAAATTGCCACAAAAAATTTCTATAAAAGTATTTCCAGTTTTTGTATGGGACACATGGAGTTATTAGGAAAGGCATAAATTTTTTTGATTTTTATATGGGACACATGAACATTTTTTTGTTTTTGCACTGCCCATTTTCAGACACTATATAACGATCTTATTCATATGCTTTTACTGGAAATCGATTTTGCAAAAAATTGTGAAAAAACTTTTCTATAAAATATTATCCAATTTTTGTATGGGACATATGAAGTTATTAGGAAAGGTATAAATCGTTTTTGATTTTTATATGGGACACATGAAAATTATTTGATTTAGCACCATCTATTTTCAGACACTACATAATGATGCTATTCATATTCTTTTACTGGTAATCGATTTTGCAAAAAATTGCGAAAAAAAATTTCTATAAAAGTATTTCCCAATTTTTGTATGGGACACATGAAGTTATTAGGAAAGGCATAAATCTTTTTAGATTTTTATATGGAAC
>CAWUPM010000429.1:0-25310 GCA_963924295.1 Dioctria rufipes
GAATTTGAGTCAGATGTCGAATGCCGAGAAGATGATCGGTGTCTAGCTTCGCTTGTGAGGCTGTGTAACTGTTTTTCCAAATTTAAAATAGTCTGATTATGATTGTCAGGTGCCAGAGCTATGGAAAATACCTCTGCTCTGGGACTAACTTCAAAGATTTTTTCGGCGCATGTTGCCAACACCACAAGTGTACTAGCGTTGCAGGCAAAAATCGCCTACACGTTTGCTGGCAATCTTTGCAGCCAGAATGACTGTAGTACCGCCTCGTTGAGTTGGCTATTGCTAAGTGCTTGCATCTTTCGTAGTAGCTGAGATATTTGTGCATCACCCAGTATGAGCTCTGTCAGAAACTGCTTAAGCTTCTAGTTTACGCTACCAGAACTCCTTGAAATTAACGTTTCTTCGATCTGATCATAATTGTTTGTGACTGATGGTGTACGGATAATGTTGCTCAAGAAGAGTAAAGCGCTCTCGTCGAGCCCACCAATGACGTGGTAGTATTTTGTCTTGCCTTGATTAAGACCAGCCAGGTTGAAATGCATCTCTAGCTGGAGGAAACACAGCTCCGGATTATTCTTCCAGAAAGGAGCTGACTTGACCGATACGGCGCCCAATGTTGCTGTTTGTGACATGTTCACTGACAGAGGTATTGGATTCACCTGATCATCATTAATGAGTTCCTTAAAAGCATTTTCCTTTAGCTCGTCGCCCATTTCAAGGTGAACTAATGCAAGACCAATCACAAATTCAACAAAGTAAAAACGTTATGGAAGCGAGGAAGTAGGATAACTTTTAATAAATTTAGGCGCAGCGAGAAAGTGTAAGAAAATTATACAATTTAAATTTGTCGTACGACGAAGCACAAGAAAATGCTAGCAAGACTTTGCTGAGTGTAGAAACCTTACACACGTCTTACAATAAACAATAATGGGACTTACAGCAGAAAGGGAAAGATAATTACACACTTAAACGTTATTAACATTTTCAATATAATAGAAAAAAAAAGAAATGTAAATATCTTTATATAACACGGTATGTTAGCACTGGAAGTGCAATGTGTAACGGTGTAAAATAACCAAGAAAATTTAAATTATTCAGTATATCTACACTCTCCAACATTTTCTTATATAAGTTCTTCCTGTGATGAAGGCTGCTGTGTCTTCTTTATTTATAGGAGTCACCAATTTAGTGAGTAGCCTGTGTATGATACCCAGGACCCACCAGATATTTTGCGTTTTGGTTGGCAGATTGGAGATTTGAGACCTCAATTTTTGAAATTTCTTATCTGTTTGAATGTAGAGGTTTCAAATGAGAAAGATAAGAAAGTGTAGTATAACCACACTGGATGTCTTTAGGTATGAGTCTATATGCTCGAGGTCCTTAACATATTAAACGAGACAGCAATTAGGATGATCTTGATTGCTGGCACAAGACAAGCTAAATTTCCTGAGGCATGCGTCTCTATAGTTCAGCGCTCCTAACATATTAGCAATTAGGACGAACTAGATATTAGCACTAGGATTTTATTTGTGTGCCACCTATATGCACTTGTCGTGCACATCATAACGTCGGAGAACTCCGTAAGAAATGTAGACAAAAGAAAGAAATGCGTTTCGTGAAATCTTACATACGAACACTACTTGGGACAGACCAATATGTCCCCTTTTAGCTGGAGTATCACCACGGTCCTTGTTGTATACTTTTCACGTTACTGGCGATCCTGCAACTCCAGTAAGAAGCGTAAAAAATAAAACCCTTTGTTAAACTGGTCGAGGTGTTTTCATTGGTTCTGTCGTTCCGTCCCAACGGTCCAGTTCTACAAGACAGATATAATGGACGTCCGTTTGCACCAATATTCTACAACGTCTGCGAATTAACGGGGGTGGTATTGTATCACAACTATAACCAGGTCATCCTAAATTGAACACCTAAATTGGAAGAATACGGAACCGCTATTCGAACGGGCATAAACATAATCTTCCAGTAGACATGAGGCTAAATAAGTCGTTGATTCTTGAAGTTGTATTTTTCCCTGCTTCATTTATTGTAAATTATTTTGTATTTAAATTTTGTTTTTAAAAACAACGTTATAAATCTTTTTCACACTTTCTTCTATTCAATTCTGACAATAGATTAAATTTCTTCTGTTTACAAAAAATGTTCGTTGCAAATCAACGCTTATCTAGCTACAGTTTTCTACGCTCAGCAAGGTATTACTAGATAAGAATTTCGACCAATAATTTACTCGATTTACGCGTTGACTGGTCACGCGTTCAGAAAAGTGGTGACAAGGCACAGACGCGTCTTTATTGATAATGTAATATATTTCATGTTCTCTGTATCTAATTTTTAATGAGCGTTTTGTTTTATAAAATGTAGATCAACATCAATCATAAGCAAGCATTTAGTTGAAACTGGTCATACTACATTTTTAAAAAAATTACAACCTGTAAACAAGTTTCATTTTTGGTAAACGATCAATTAGTTTTCATGAATAATTGCCCACTGTTATGTATGGATTTATATTGCCCGCTGCAGTAAATTTCGAATTTCGAAATATCATAGTCAGTTTCTAACGATCTACATTTCAGTTGCTTTGTAATGTCCTAAGGTGACGAAACGCATCGGCCACTTAAATTAAATAAATTTGTAGAACAGTATTTTCATGAGTTTCTAGTCTAAAATTTATTATTTTTTAAAAATGTGATTACTAAGGTGTTCTATCAAGTTCCCAACAAAACATTAGCTAAGTCAATTAATGATTAATGATGCACCTGATTATGCGGTACTAAATGGAAGTATGAAACTCTTTATTTTCAGTGTTCTAATGGTCTTTATTTTTCACGATTGTTGTTCAACAACATATTTACATATACTATAGTATAAGCAGACCTTACTAAATTTAACTTGTCAGCATTCTAAGATTTATACTATGCATAATTTTGTAACGGGGATATTTTATAGATACTGTTTTTTTTTTTTTTTTTTTTTTTTATAAATATTTAGTTTCGTTTTATTTTTCTATTGTTTTTTATTATATAAAGTTTAATTATATGATGCAATTTAAAATGAATTTAATATATTCTAAGATGGAACTCTATTCTATCTAAATGTTTCTTGAATTTCTTGTAAAGTCCTGTTGTCTGTTTCAGGAAAATTACGATGTAAAATAATTGTTCCAATAAGTGTAACACATCCGTATAAGACGAAAGAGCCCTTTATTCCAATTAAGGTAAACAAAAAAGGAGCAGTTTTAATGACTGCGAAGAAAAATATAAAATTACTCACCGAAGCCAATCCTGAACCCACACCACGAAAATTGCATGGAAAAAGTTCGCCTATAAGACACCAGGGTAAAGGTAAAATGCCAAGAGAAGAAAAGCAAATGTAGCTAAGCATGAACAATAAAGGAATAAATGAAAGATTTTCCAACTGGATAACAAGTTGAGACGCATATAAGAAGACAGAAAGACATAATAACGAAATTCCAGTTCCCAACCCACTAATAATAAATAGAGGTTTTCGACGGATGTTTCTAATTGCAATGCAAGCAACTATTCCAATAATAAATCTGACAAAATCTATTATAATCATAGCAAAGTATTCATCATACATTTCAACTGCCGCTTCTTTCATTATAAAGACGGTATAGAAAACTATAACATTTACTCCAGAGAATTGCAGAACGAAAAACATTCCTAATAAGATTAAAAAGGGTTTATAAAAATATGGTTGAAGCATATTATGAACAATTTTGATGTAGCTTTCTGTGTCTTCTTTATCTTTATTTATTAACATGGAATTAAATTCTGATAAGGCTTCGGTATCTGATCCTCGAAACCACGTAAATGCTTCGTAAGCTTCCTTAATCTTTCCCTTTCTTAGGAGAAAGGAAGGGCTCTCAGGAACAGCACAAAATACAAAGAAAGTCCCAGCACTAATAGCACCGCACAAAAGTGCTGTATTTTTCCAAGTACAGAATGTTCCAACTAAGTGAGTAAATAGAATTCCGAAAGTGTATCCTAAGGAAAGACCTGCTAAAAATACTCCACGATATTGAACGTTAGTAGTTTCACCCACAAACACTGAATTCAAAGGCCCTGAAATACCTAAGGAGATACCTTGAAGAAGGCGACCGAGCAAAAATGCTGGAAACCCAATGGAAAAATAAATCAATACCCATCCGAGTAGAAACAGAATCATGACAGAAATATTTGCCAATTTTCTTCCCAAGAATTCCATTAATAAACCACCCAAAATACATGATGGTGCCATTGGGAGAGTCGCTCCTGCAGCTGCAAAAATAATGTTAGACTCATACAATACCATTAAGTTTTACTTTCTTACCTATCCAGGACTCTTGATCAGAGCTGAAATTATAAAATTTTTGATCTCGGATTTCTGGCAGTAAGATTGCTGAATATCCCACAACAGTTCCTATGGATATGGCACATAAAATTGAAGCTGATGCTGCAAGAGACTAGAAGAATGCAAGTTAATAAGCGTAGAATACGCCTAAAATGCTTGTAGGTAGTTTTGCGAATACGTACTTGTCGCAGATTAGCGGAACATATTGGAAGCATCTTCGAGCTTTTTGGCAGCCTTACATTTGCATCCAATTGATCTGATACATACGACTCATCATTATTAACCATTTCAATATATTCTGCAACAAAAATAAGATTATTCTAATTTGTAAGTATTAACTTAGAATAATAAAATTACAAGAAGAGACAAGGAGAACACAAAATGTACAACCATTTCTGTTAGCACCCTGTGCCACATTACCTCCAGTTGAAAAATATTAAACCACTAGGTCATCAAAGTTGAAAACCCGAAAGTTTGAAACGAACTTTTTTATTCTGTCGTGATGATGTGTTTGATGACTTTAACAACTTGGTGAGGAGTAGAGACGTAAGGGTAAGGTAAAGTTCTCCACTAAATTCATGTAGCGAAATGCACTGTTTTCTGATACATTATTCTTGGAAGCTGGATTGCTTGTGGTACATGGCAAAGGGGAAGAGATATAATGCGAGAATATTTTCATCAGAATTATTTATTTTTAGTTTATTATGATTGCGGTTTTGCATATTTGATGTGGTTTTCATGGTTTTTAGGTGAATGCGATTGCGTAAGCCAGGGAAAATTAAGCAATTGTGATTCTGTGCACCTCTTATATTTTAATTGCTGTAATATTTCATTAGTACAAAATAAGGGTAAAGTATTTTAGAATAATTTTTATTGACAAAATCAATGAATGGATGGAAGGGTCGGTTATAGGATGGATTGGATGGGATGGTAGGATTGATTAGAGACGAATATGGATGGATCTATAGTATTAAGAGAGAGCGTCTGGGGGGAGGGATTAAATCTAGATGGATTGGATGGTTAAATGGAATGAATGAAGGAAAGGCAGGATAGGTGATGGGATGGACTTGGCACGGAAAGCGAGAAAAGTCCAGGATGGATTTTTGGTTGGCACGGGTATGTACGGTAGGTACGGGAAAGCTATGAAACAGCTTAAAATACAGTTGCTAACAAAAATATTTACGACTACCTATGCCTCCAAGCGATTTAGAATTTGTATGCATTGGAGCCCGGCAACGGCACACGAAAGTATTGCGTGTGAAAATAAATCTAGCCCGTCACAAACGTGAATAAAATTCTGCTGAAATACATTTTCTGTAAATTTCTAAAAATAAATGAATGCTTGTTGCTCGTCTACGAGTCTACTCTACGCTAATAAGAATTGTTGACGGCTCAGGCACCCGTTGTCGGCCTCCAATAATGCATGATATGTATGATTAAATGAAAGGGGATTCAAGGATCTTTGGGATTACTGAAAGGATAAAGTTGATAGATTGAGTGGATGGATGGGGGGAATGAATGGATAAAAGGATAGTGGTGAAGGATGCCCGTGATGGGGGAAGAGAGGGAAGCCAACTTCTAAAAATTAATTGAAAATAGGAGGATGTAAATATTCCAGAAAATAAAATAAGACTCTTTCTCAGAACGACATGCTCTATTTCTTTGGACACACATTCTATTTACATGTTTTCCAATTTTTTATTGACTAATCAAAGTTATGGAAAATATTTTCGACTTGCTCTTAGATTTCTTGGCTAGCTTGGAAGCGTTTCGACATATTTCTTGCTTATTTTAAGTGTTCCAAAATGCCTTTCGAAATATGTGTATAAAACGAATAAACTCAAAAAGAAAACGAAACAACAAGTTTATGGAACGAATTCCTTCAAATGCTCCTTTCCTTCTGGGAAGTCATCGGACAGGGTACATATTATATGCATATTGTTTGAAATTAAAATAGAATAACAGTTATACAAGCAATTTTATAAGGACCACATTATCCAAAATTACGGTAGTTTCATGATTATATAATTGAAATTACAATGCAATACTTTTCAAACGCATAGCACAGGGAAAGCGGTTTTAATAATGGCTGCGAGTCCCAAAACTGTCCGAGGTGCTTTCTCCGTAACGGGTGAAGGTTGGTCTATTTTGTTTCTAAGGAACGCTTGTTGTTAAGATCTTATTTATTGCAGAAATTTTTTGAGTTTAAAGTGAAAAGTAATCTGGAGGTAATCTGAAGCTCTTGGAAGCATAGTCGTAAATTTGTTTGTTACCAACGTTCTTCCAATGCAGTTTCATAGCATTTCCGTACATAATGTTTTAGAAATATTTAGAGATATGTATAAACCTTAAGTTAGTTAGGATAATCATCAATATGATCCATATGTACGTACGTATATAAATTTAGCCAAGCAAACCCCGGGATAATGCCGGCTTTAAATGTTAGCGAAAAGAGCAGATATCTAGATTTGAATTCCGTTATATAGTTACGAAAAATGGAAATAGATATTTAGCGTAGTAAATCGTATAGCGAATAAGTTAAAAAAATTAGTTTCTTTAGTTCAAAAAAACAAGGCATGTTAAAATTTTACATAACTTTGATTTGTCAATAACAAAATTGGCAAAAATGCAAATGAAATACCTCTTATTTTCTTAAATATTTTCGCGCTCCTATTTTGAATTAATTTGTAAGGGTTGCAGTAAATTTTTGCGTCAGCTTCGTGGTGCCAACTAAAAATCCATCCTTAACTTTTCTCGCTTTCCGTGCCACGTCCATCCTATCACCTATCCTGCCTTTCCTTCATTCATTCCATTTAACCATCCAATTCATCTAGATCCATCCAATCGAATCCATCTTATAACCGAACCTTCCATCCATTCATTGATTTTGTCAATAAAAATTATTCTAAAATACGTTATCCTAATTTTGAACTAATGAAATGAAATATTAAACAAATAACAGGTACACAGAATCACATTTGCTTAATTTTTCCCACGCTTACGCAATCGCATTCATCTAAAAACCGTGAAAACCACATCAAATGTGCAAAACCGAAATCAGAATAAGCTAAAACCAAAAAATTCTGATGAAAATATTCTCGCATTTTATCTCTTCGCCCTTTCCAGGCAGACCAAGCAATCCAGCTTCCAAGAATAATGTATCAGAAAACAGTGCCTGTCGCTACATGAAGTTAATGCAGAATTGTACCACACCTTTACATCTATACTTCTCTCCAAGTTGTTAAAGTCACAAAACACATCATCACGACAAAATAAAGAAGTTCGTTTCAAGCTTTCGGGTTTTTCAACTTTGATAACCTAGAGCTTTAATATTTTTCAACTGGAGGTAATGTGGCACACGGTGCGACCAGAAATGGTTTACATTTTGTGTTCTCCTTGTCGCTTCTTGTAATTTTATTATTTTAAATTATTAGCCATCCATTCTAGTTTAAATCCACTATGAAAAAAGGAAAACTAAAATTTCAAAAAGAATAAAAACCTAAATGCTAAATTTCCGTATGTTATAATTCAGTAGCAGAGCTGACTTATTTCAACCAACAAGTTGTACGGAAAACTAATTAGATAGATGCCTCTTGATTAAAATTATCAAACATTTCGATTTTGTTCAGTCCATCTGTCCATCATCCGATTTGTAGTCATTAATTTTATGAAAAAATCAAAGGTGGGTAAATTTGGGCAACTATTTTGTAGTACTGCCATTTAAAAATGTTGTCAAAAATAGGGATATTTCCGCTGTGTCCGAGGTAACAATATTCGTTCTCGACTAGCTATTTGCAGCAGGAGACCTTGCACACCTACATATAGTCTTCGACACGGAAAGGGATCAATCGAAGGAAATTTCAGTTTAGCGTTGCTGTTTTATCAATTAACCTTATCGAAATTTTGTAATTTTTCATTTTCAATTATGTTATCTTAATGATTTTCTATAAAGTCAGATAAATTTCATCACTGTTTTATGTCGCGTTCAAATTACAAATAGATTTCCTTATTTTAGTTATGTTGTGGGTGTATTGGTTACCCAAGGACTGGAGAGTGATTTCTTTTAAAAAAGAAGTCCAAGCTTTAAGAATCTTTTATTCACAAACTCGACACAAGAAGTACGCTTACTTTTGATTTAACAAAGAAACTATATTCATTTTTCTTTTTAGTGCATCTGCTGGCCTTACCTCTGGTAGGGAGACTCTTCATATTACTGTTCTTTTTCAAATTTGGAAAGCTGATCTTTTCCTCCTAATACCAGTTAAATTTATATGGGTTCCTCCTCTATCGATTCTTGCAAAAATCCATTAAAAACCTTATCGACCAATCAATTCCTTCGAAGATGCTATTCTCAGCAAGAATTAGTTTAAGGGGAAAATCGCATGAATCGTATGAGTTCAAGTATTAAAAAAATATCGATTACGTGAAGAAATATTTTAAATTCGCATAATTCATATGAGTTTAAGAACTTTAAACACATCGCGGGGAAATAGATTACGCCGGCGTTATTGGTGTTCATGAAGGAATATTTTAAAGTGAAATCCGAGATACCAGCATTTGCATTGGAGAAATTTTTGTAAACACAGCGTAAATGAATTGCTTGAAAATAATTAAGGGAGTAATTGAGAAAGAGATTTATGGGCTTTATGGTAGTGCAATGCATGTTTAAGATTTTAAGATAATTTGGTGCTAGTTACATGCGTATTTTTCGAATTTCAGATAATTTATAGATAACGCCGAGCAAGTGATGTTCACGATGTCGCATGTAACAACTAGGGTGTAAAGTGATGCGTAAAGCGAGCACTTAAAACAGTCAGTTATTTACCAAAATTGCTACTGTTCATCTGGAAATACGCTACTAATCCAATGTTCTGATCTTTACTTACCAAAAATGAGGGATTAAACTTATCGTAGCCAAATAACTGTTTTATTTTCTGCTCTGTGCAAAAATCTGTTGGGATTTTATTAATGACGCTTATTGATTAAACAATTTTTTTTTTAGAAAATCATAAAAATTCCCCTTTAAGATATTTCTCTAGGTTTTCCAATGACTTCACAAATAATAGAAATATTAGATAATTACATATAAATATTGGTACGAGCGTAGCCTTTATTCGTTGTTTAACACAATATTTTAGATATAACTAATAAGTTCTTTTTATCTTTAACTATCAGCCATTCCACAGGACACCGGTCACCTTGGAACCCGACAATCTCCGATTTGGATGAAACTCTCACAGTTTATAGGGAATACCCAAATAGCTCACACAATTTTTTGGTTTTATCTGCTGAGAACCTCTAGGCTTTTTTGTATTTGTTTGTATTTTTATTTTAAAGTTATATGCCTTATCTATTTAAATACAGAAAATGTGATTTTGTTCGGGTTCATTAAGGAGCTTTGACTTTGAATTTTTAAAGTCACCATTTACGCAAGGCAACGTGATATAAGAGTATTACGCTCAGGAGAATGTAGTATTTTTTTACCAACTGGGAACTTATAGAACTTTTTTTTTATTTTAATTTTGAGGTTATAAGCCTTATTTATCGAGGTGCACAAAATTTGAAAAATTTTCTTTCAATTGCCGAATAATTTCTGCAGCTCTCTTTGTCTGCTTCAACTTCTTCAGTTACATCCTAAGGAACTTCGAATATCCTCTCCTTTATTTTGTCGCATAGATCACTACTTTTTGATGTAGCGTAGCCTCCTTTCTTAAGTCTTTTTCTATCTACTGGAAAGCTCCGACTGAAATAAGGTTCTGTTCTAAGTCAGGCTGAACATATTCCTCGGTATTTCTGGTGGACGTACTTATAGGATCTAGGATAAGTGGGCAAATCCAATCAACTTCATACCCAGTTATGCTCAAGCCCCCCCCTCTTGTTCCTTTTTATATGAATCTGAGCTGACAAATAGTATCTACAACTAATTCTGAGCAAATGCAACATGCTTCATCATATGGCTTGAAAATTGCACCATCTGTGAGAAGTTTGTTAATAGATTGAGTTTTTATATTGTTTTCAAAACAATGATTTTCACAAAGGTACAATTTCTGAGTTTCGTCAGTTCTAATTTGCAGGTAAATATTCCCACAATGCTAAATAATATTTGTCTCCAGTCATCTGGTAATACACATTCAAACAACCTTGATAGCAAAAAGTACATACTGACGACATTTCGTATCACGGCTCCACCAAACGATTAATATTAAAAAACACAAAATCTGAGTACTTCTAAGTATCAATACCAAGAAAAAGTCAATTTTGAAGACGAGGAACTTAATTAATTTATTTAATTAACTTATTCAACTGTAATATATTATATGCTTACCTACATATATACATATAAATTTAAAACTTAATACGCAAAGTAGTTCTTAAAGAAATAAGCGTATCAAAACAAACAGATTAAATACTACTAATGGATTTTAAATAAAATACGTGAATTTCAATACACTCCAATTATTTGTTTAAAGTCAAAGTGCCAAAAAATTTGTAAATTACTGAAAACATTCAAGCTTCAGTTCAAATAGTGAATGCAGGAATAAATTAATGAACAAAAACTGGTTAATTTTCTCTCTATTTCCAGGAAAAATTTCTCGGTAATAAGTAAAATTACCTGTTCGCGTCGCCGCCGTCTAAACAGATTTCAGTATAATAATTCATTCCCAGCTTCGTTACGTTTTTAAACCTAAATAAGTGTCTTGGATTGGTTGGTTGATACACACAATCATGGTAACCTCAGGCTCTCATAACTTATAAAGTCAACAACTGATAACTCCAAGTAGTCCAGTCATTGTAAACATAAACATTCCTTTGTTTGAGCACCCGTGCCAAAGACACGCAGAGCGTTGGGCACATCATAGACATTTATATAGTAGACACACATTTTAGAAAAATAAATCATAAGAGAACATAGAAAAGGCATAACAATAGCATGAATCTGCAATTAAAATACAAAAATTGCATTACACCAAAACACACAAAAAACACATAGTGTAGGAAAGTATTGTAGAGTGAGAAAATTATATTTAGCAAACAAGTAATAGATCCAATAGAAGAGCTTAAGAGCTACGATTGTACACTTTTGAAGATGTAAGTAAACCGAGCCACTTGATTTTTGGATATTGCTTACAGGGGCTTAGAAAAGCTTAACTTGAAATTGTGGACCAAGATTTCCTATGAGATTTCTCCGTCATCTTGAAAAAAGGGGTAAATTTGGTTTGTTTTCTGCGACAACTCGGCTCTACGTCATGATACGAGCATTGTGATTATATACATTTTGTTGCTTTTTTACGCTTCATTAAGAGGACAGCAAGGTATTGATGAATGGGCTTCCAGTAGGACAGCACAATGGGTCGCTATGCCCTCTTTGGGATGGGATCCCCGTCCCCCCGTCAAAGAGTTGCACGAAAAACATTTAAAATGTCACTGCTTATCAAACGAGAAAACTAATCATTTTTTGGTAAGTAAAGATAATGAAATTTAAAATTAATTATCACATTTTAATGAATTGATAAGTATACGATATATGTATGTTGAAAAATGGAAATAACAAGAACAAACCGATTGCTAAAAATTCAATAATTATTGTTCCTTATTATTTTTACGAGTTGATGATAGTGAGTAGTTCATTATGGCTGGAGCTGATAACAAACTAAAAATTAGCTGTTCTCCAATGGGGGAATGAATAAAGATAGGTTAATTTTGTTTTGAAATCTTCTAAGTTATTTCATTTGCCTTTCTGTTCCTAAAAGAAAAGTTTTTATTCAATTAATCCATATTCTCCTAACGTCGACATATGACTACGCAAGTTACTCATAAATAAATTGTATGTATTCATGTATCTGAAATAATCTAACATGTCGGCAAATATGTTTTCAAGTTTATTGAATATTGTTCTCAATACATAAAATCATTGAATCCCAGCCCATTGCACTGACCGGACATAATTATTCTTTAAAAGTGAGTGAGTTATAAGAGAAAGCCAAAATCATGACGCCTACAAACAAGTAAGAACTAAATAATATGATCAGTTGTTCTATGCGGGCACCAGACCACTGTTTTAGGTTCCAGGATTTTGCCACAGATGGATCCACCGTCGCTAGATGGTACTAGTTTATACCTTGGATGCACCATTTGATCTTGGCTGTACTAGTTTATGTCTTGGACGCACTATTGCGTTTTGACTGGCTTATGTCTTGGATACATCATTGAGTCTTGACTGGCTTATGTCTTGGATGTGTCATTTGGTGTTGACTGCGCCCTAGCGGCATTAGCCGGTACTACCAGCATGCTCCGGTACTACGGTTTTCTTGGATAGATATGTGCTGCGCCTAAATGTAAGCTATTTTATAATGATTTTGCTATTTTCAAGTGTTGCACCTAAATTTAGGCTTGGTTTTCAATTAATATTAGTGATAATTAAAGTTAACAGTTGGAAATTTTTGTTCGTCCCAATGGATTATAGATGGTGGGTAGGTGGGGGTATTATCATATAGGATATGGAGGGGGGGATGAAATTTTCATCAGAAATCCTGTACGGGCCTTGGTTTTCGAGATATTAGCATATTAATAATTCAAGTTATTTTTGTTCATGCCAATGGATTCTACGTGGTGTGGGGTGGGGATATTATTCCTAGGGGGCCGAAATTTTCATCAGAAATCCTCGATGGGCTTTGGTTTTCGAGATATTAGCGACATTTGTCATTTTCAATTATCTAATTGGTAATTGTATAATTAAAAATTGCCAATTAGCTACGGGCTCGCTATTTCTTGAGTAAGGTTACCTAGAGGCATTAGCCGGAACTACAAGCATGACTTGTTTGGGTTGACACTAACATTTTTCATCTGGAGTTTTGGGGATACGAGATCGCTTTTAGCACTCTGCAGCATAGTGAAATAGCATAGGTTTCAATTTTGTTTGTAGAGTTCACATATATTCCATCTCGGAGATCGTAGCTCTAAACATTTGTGAAGGGGTGGCAAGTTTTATTGGTGTGCTTGTTAAGTTTGATCTGGTCTTGGAGGCTACAATTTCACCCTCCTGTATCTGGGTACTGGAGGTTGGTTGAGAACTTTATTGGCAATATTTGATACTATGACTAGGATTGCCTGGGGTGTGTTGTACTGGGCTGCGTTACCTGTACCTGTAATGATGTGAAATACCCTATGCGAAATTATACCGTGGCTGTATACTTGTCAGCTTGAATTTATTGCTAGTTATGTACTTTAGTATGAGTGCCTGTGGTATGTTGGGCTGGGCTACTCGGTGACTGAGGAAACGTTATTTATGGCGTGGGTCGATATGTGCAGTTGGGTGGATAAGCATTGTTGTAAAATTCCTTATGTGAATTAGTGTAATTAGTATTAGTAATAATTCGAGTTAACTCCAGAATATTTTTGCTCATGCCAAGAGATTCTAGAAGGTGTTAGTGGGAGTCTTATTTCTGGGGGTGGACAAAATCTTCATCTCAAATCCTCCACGGGCTATGGGTTTCGAGATATTAGCGATCTTGCCTTTTCAGGTGTATTTAATATTATTAGGTGAAAAACATAAAAAAACAACAACAACTATAACCTAAGATGTGGATTAAAGATTTGATGATATTACTCTATAGGTGTCTTTTATAAACAAGATTACACCATGTGATCATAACAAGGCAAAAACAACAATTGCTTGGAATGAATACAAGGGCGCCTTGACTGAGTACAATAAAGAACTGAGAAAATACAAAAGAAGAGATTGGAGAAATCTCTGCGAAGGTATTGATGATCTACCCACTAGTGCAAGACTTCAAAAAGTTCTCTCTGAAGATCACACCAATAGTATCGGCCTTCTACAGAAAGTCTATGTTAGCTACACGAGTAGTCGGGAAGAAACAGTAAATTTGCTATTACAAACTCATTTTCCCGATTCGAGAATTATGCAAGATGGCTATGAAATCCCTGAAGATCTAAGACCTGAATGCAGGCCCTTCAACAGGATTAAAAGTCTCTCTGGCAGAATCTTCACCCCAAGGAAAGTCAAATGGGCCGTCAACTCATTTAAGCCATTCAAATCGCATGGAGCTGATAGCATCTTTCCAGCCCTACTTCAACAAGGGCTAGAAGAGATACTGATAAATATCATTAAGATCTTTAGAGCAAGTTATACTCTAGGATATATACCAAGGACGTGGAGGGAAGGTAAGGTAACATTCATACCTAAAGAGGGAGGGCGGTCACCTGCATTACCCAAATCCTACCGTCCTATCAGTCTAACTTCATTTCTCCTCAAAACAATGGAGAAAGTGTTAGACAACTATACTAGGAGCGGTGCACTCAAGCGATCACCGCTGCACCCAAATCAACATGCTTACCAAGCAGGAATGTCTACCACAACTGCCCTACATAGTCTTGTCCTAGGACTAGAAAAGACAGTAGAGGATAAAGAGACTGCCCTATGCGCATTCCTAGACATCGAAGGAGCATTTGAAAAATACCTCCTTTGAGGCCATTGAGAATGCAGCTACCAAAAAAGGAATTGAACCTTCCTTGATAAAATGGATAAAAGCTATGCTTGAAAGCCGGAGAATCACAGCTAACCTGGGGGAGGACTCTATTACAGTAGTGGCTGCCAAGGGATGTCCCCAAGGTAGGGTACTGTCCCCTCTACTATGGTCTCTGGTTGTAGATGATCTCCTACAAAAGCTAACAGCTAGTTTGCAAAAACTACAACGGCTTGCATGTCTAGGACTAGCCTGTGCCATGCGTACCTGCCCAACTGCGGCCCTAGAGGCTGTGTTGGACCTGCTACCCTTACATTTGAATGTTAGGGAGCAAGCCTTACTTAGTGCAATTAGGCTACAAAGGGCAAACCTCCTAAATACAAATAATCTGGTTGGTCACCTGAAAGTCCTCCAGGATGGCTAACCCAATTTCAGACGTTATGCCGAAACGCCATAACTCTGAAACACCATTTAAGGTGATCGTGGGGAACCGTCAACAATGGCACACTGGGGACCTACACTTTGAAGAAGGATCTCTTAAATGGTACACGGATGGATCCAAAATGGAAGGTAAAGCAGATGTGGGCATATAGGGGCCAAAGTGCCATCTCACAAAGGCACTGGGGGACTCACCAACCATTTTTCAAGCAGAAATACACGCCATAGAACTCTGCCCTCGCGAAATAATCCATAAAATATACGTGGAGCAAAAATTTACATAATATCAGACAGCCAAGCAGCACTTAAAGCGTTACACTCGTTTACTTTTGAGTCAAAGCTGGTGTGGGACTGTCTTACTGTCTTAAAGCAACTGGCCGAGACAAATAGGGTGACACTGATCTGGGTACCAGGACATGAAGGCATTATGGGAAATGAGATTGCGGACCGCCTTGCAAAGGAAGGATCCAAATCTCCGTTCATTTGCCCTGAGCCTGTCTTTGGACACCCAAAAAGTCACCTCTCACCTCAGATAAGGCTTTGGGAGGACAGAACTAAGAAGGTATACTGGGAAAATACCCCGGGGCTGAGACAAGCGAAGAAGTTTAAAAAGTACTCGCAACAGAGGACCAAAGAATTCCTCGCATTTAGCACGAAGTAACTAGGGCTCATAACGGACCTACTTACTGGGCACTGCCCACTTAGATACCACCTTAACAAGATGGGTAAGGTCAATGATGAGAACTGTGCATTGTGTATGGAAGACGATGAATCCGCTGAACATGTCCTATATGACTGTGAAGCTCTGTGCCGCATAAGGCTATGACATCTAGGAAAAGCATTTGCACTGCCAGAGGATATCGAAAAAATGGCCCTAAAAAATATTATAGGCTTCATAAAAGACCTTAAATTCGAATGGGCGCCATAGGGCATCAAGGGGTAATGTCAGAATAGATCTTATAGGTTGCAGTGACAAGATGAGAGGCAGAAATCCTGTCTGCATCCCCCGTAATTAATAATAATTTTTTTTTTTTATTTATATATGCTCTTTATTTTTGGCTCTTTTTGTGGCTCTTTTAAATATTCCTTAAAACTAGTTGGCAAAAGGCACAAAATTGTAAAAAGACACTAGCTAAACTAACTTATAAATAGTCAAAAGGGACAATTAAAAACAACTAGAACAATTAATACAACAAAAATGACACAAACAAGAAAAAATTCTCAAAAGAGACTGTATAAACGAATACTAGAATTTTGAAAAGGATCTAAAAGTTGTACAAAAAATTTAATAGTCCCAATTTTGACAATTGGGTAAGTGGCAGTTCCAAGAAGTTCCAATTTCCAAAATAATCTAATAAAAATAATAACCTAAACGAACGAATTTTCAAAATAAAATTTTGAAATTTAGCACCGAAACCGAAACCGAATTAAAAACATAATAGCCGAACGAACGAAAAAATTTACGCGATACCGTAATAGAGTCCCGCGAGAGCAGCCTGTAGTATCATAGACCTCTACAAACTCCCCTCATCATCCCTCCAGCTGAGCATCTCTAACGAAGCGCTTACCCTTCCCACAGCACTTGCAACAGTTCCAAAGCGAGGAGAAGCCCCGTGGACTAGAGTTGCAAATGCTGTGGCCTGAAATCACCAGTGAAAGACAAGAGCGCCGTCCTGCACTGACGATAGTGGCTGCCATGTGCAGTTGAATGTGTCTGCGTTCGTTGCCAGATATTCAAGACGTAAACGTCTCTTCAATCTGTCAACGAAGTGGCGCTTAAGTGCTTGTGCGTGGTGTTGTGGGTCAGTGTTCTGATTCCCATCTCCGGCTCTCATGTAGTACAAGTGAATTGTAGATTTGGCCAGTGTCAACACAAAGCTAATCAAACAATTCACCCGACTACAAACCTTTGGTCCCCATAGAAACGATGTCCTAGTAATGCTGAAATTCGGGTGGATCAACTGACACATATCGCGCACCAGTTCCATCAGACTCTGCAAAGCTGGACAAGTGAAGAACCTGTGAAACAAGGTGCCTTCACCAGAACAAACTGTGCAGATCCTCTGAACCCGCCGGTCGATATGTGACAACTGATTAGGATGCATAAGACTGTGATGCAGCAATTTGAATGCTACATCAGCATCTTTGTAACTAGAAGGATAACTGTAGACTACTCTGCAAGTTATCCCTCCCATCACGCCCATATTCATCCCGAGGTGTGTTCGCCATCTGTTGTATCCTGTATACTCCGGAGGTCTTATTGACATAAGCACGTCACGGAGGACACGTGTTGTAAGTGTGCTGAAAGGTGTGTGGGGCGGTCTGTCCAGAACGAAAGCATCTTCCAACTTAGTGCCAGGGTCACTGGTCCCAAGTTGGCGAAATCTCTCCCGCGCAGAAGCCGCCAGGTCGTGTAGTTGTGGAGTGTTCGTGTTTATTCGACAGTTTCCAGAGATATCAATAATATCTCCGAGAACTGTCAGTGTATGCGTGTCAGCTTCAAAACCTCGAGCATTACTGAACACTGAATCTATTAATTCAGGATTCAACCTGATTGGAATCGACGCGAATTGCGTGTACCGCAGAGCATTCCACTTAAGGTGAAATGCTGGCCTGATTCTGCCCCAGGTCTGAATCGTTGAGATTAGATCCTGCGGCCAGTCACGAGGATAGGGTGGTCGAACAGAGAGCAGGTAGTAGTACTCCCCTATGCCGATCCCTCCCAGTACATTCACCCACAGTTGAGAAATTAAGGTGTCTCTCTGGCAGAACACTCGTTGGAATGCACGCAATTGGAGACACCTTGATTTCACAACCAAGTTAGTGAGACCTAATCCACCTAACTTGACTGGCAGACAGAGCGTGCTTTCAGCAACCCATCGTCTTCCGCACCAAAAGGCGTCTATCGCTTTTGCTTGAAGAAGACCTACGAAGCCTTCATCAAACGTCTCAGACTTTAGCAGATGAACGATGGACGAGGTAATCAAATAGTTTATCACGACTGACCTTCCCATTAGGGATAGTGGAAACAGTCGACTACGCCATGAGTTAACAGCTCTAGAGAGTTTCTCAAGAGCGATGCGGCTATTATTTGATTTACTCTCGCGTCCGATATACACACCTAAATACTTCAGGCAAGTATTAGTCCATTGGATGTTCAGTGGAGTATCTGTACGATCTCTCCACCTTCCACACCACAAGCCTTGACTCTTGCTAAGGTTGATTTTAGCGCCCGCTATACGTTCGTACTGTTCGAAAACAGCACGAGCGACCGGAAAAGCTTCATCTCTTGTCACGAAAATAGAAAGGTCATCCGCATATGCCAACATAAGAGGCCTCACATTGGTATATGGTAGATGCACTGAATATTGTCCGAGCATTCGACGAAGATTCACCAGTAGCGGCTCCAACGAAAGATCATAAAGCATACCTGACAATGGACAGCCCTGTCTGATACCTCGATGAAACGAGATAGGAGCCAGAACCTGTCCTTGATGCTTAATCAAAATCGCTGAATCCCTATACGGTTTCCCGATGATATCGAGCCACCTGGGCGGGAACCCAAATGCCTCGAGAGCAGTCAGGAGATACTCGTGCGAGACGCTATCAAAAGCCTTTTGCTGGTCAAGAGAAATCATGGCCATTTGTGTACCTGTCTGTTCATGGTAGGCAAACAAATGTTTGGCTACCGCGATGTTGTCGTAGATACTACGACCAGGAACACAATAGGACTGTTCCGGGTGTATTACCGAAGCAATCACTGAGCGGAGTATCGCCCCTAATGCTTTGCAGACGATTTTATAGTCCACATTGCATAGGGTTACTGGCATCCAGTTCCCCATCCTCTGCAAATCTCCCTTCTTTGGAATCAATCGCATAACAGACCTCCTCCAACTAGAAGGAAAGTCTGAATGCGTCTCAACCGCCGAATTGAAGACTTCCAAAAGGTCAGGAATTAATAAATCTCTGAAACGTATGAAGAATTCTGGAGTCAAGCCGTCATAACCAGGTGAAGTGTGTCGCCTTAGATCCTTTGTCGCAGCGATAATATCCTCCAATGTGATTACTGTATCCAGGAGCTCCTTGCTGTCTTCAGAGAAAGTGGGAATATTCTCAAGAAATTCATGAGTGGTCGAGGATGTTGTCGACGTCGATTCAGAGTAGAGACTACTGTAATAGTCTCGAATAAATTCTGATAGCTGTTGTCCGTTGAGGACTTGTCCAGATTCATCAACTATCGATTCGACTTCACAAGAAGCAGTACGTCGTCTAGTTGCCTGAAAGAAGTACTCGGTTGGAGAATCGCCTTCCCTCAGCCAGCGTGATTGGCTGCGCAGCACAAACTCCAAGCTGTGCTTGTAAGTTTGTGTTGCCAAGCGTTCCTTTATTCTGTTAAAATAAAGAATCAACTCCGGCTGAGTTGGGAGAAGAGCTGCCACCCGAGATACTTCGGCCGACAAGCTAGAAGCTTGATACCCACTTCGATTGAAATTCGCTTCGATAAAAGATCGAATTTGGAGCTTTCCAACATCCCACCATTGACTAAGAAGAGGAAAGTCACCTTTCCTCTCTTGCCAATCGTGCCAGAATTCAGTGAATTCATTGATGAACTGCTCGGAATTCAACAAATAGTTGTTGAATATCCAGTATGCAGTTCTTCTTTCAACTAGAGTGCTGGTTGCCACTACAAGAAGGTGATCGCTAACGGAACACACTTCATGAGTGACACCAACGAAATGTTCTAGTATTCCAGGTGAGACGTAAAGTCTATCGATTCTGGAGCCTGCGAGACTTCCATGGATATTTCGCGAGACCCTCGTGTATGATCTAGTCGTAGGATGCATCCAACGATAGATATCCACGAGTCTGAAAACACGAACAAAATACCTCAACCGAGTAGCATTGACAGAGTTGAACTCAACTCCGGAATGCCGATCCATTGAGGGATTTAGCGGTCAGTTGAAATCACCTCCGAGGATAGTTTCGCCACTAAAATTTACCAGACAGGATTGAACACTATCAAGAACTTGTCTTGTAATGTCCTGGTCATGAGGAAGGTACACGTTTACTACCTTGATATGTTTGTCTTGAACGACAAAGTCCAAGGAAGAAGCGAAGCCTGGGAAGATATCTGTATAGACAGGAGACGATAGTGTGAATTTGTTGGATACAATGATTGCCACCCCTGAGCCTCGACGAGGCGCAGGTGTGGCAAACATTGCATAGCCAGTGTGCAAATAAGCATAACGCTCAAGTTGTGTATATGTGTCTTGTGTAAAATTCGTCTCCTGTAGAAGGGCGATGTCTATATCGAACATTTTGACATGTTCGATAGTGCTGTGTAACCTTGTATGTGCACTTAAACCCCCGGCGTTGATAGAAGCTATCTTGCACATTCAAAGAGATGAGAAGCTGAAACGATGATGGTACGACGTCTATTGACTAGGAGAATCAACCAAGCGATGCTCCTGTATCAACTCCTGCACCCTCCTATGGAGTCGATCTAACCGGGATATACCGTTGTACTTCCCCTTCTTCTTGCACTCCTCTTGTAGGAGTAGAAGTTGGGGAAGTAGCAATTCCGGCTTCCCCAGCTCCTCCACAAGAATACTCCAGATTTTGCCTGAATTCTTCTTGTACAGGAGCCGGGAAAGAATCCTCGAGATCTTCTCCCTAGGAAGGGTTTCCAAACCCTCCGAGACTTCAAATTGGCTACCAATCGACATGGTGCTACCACACGATTCGTAGCCACTGAAGCTCGTGAGACCAGTCTCAACAAAACCGGTCATATCGCAGTCCGAAAGCTGCTCGAGAGACACTTCCGTGTCTCTCACAACAACCTTCGAGCCGCAAGCACCACTATCGTCCTCCTCCGAGTGGGGCCGTTTTGATGCGACTGGCTTTGCTGGCTCTGGAGGAGGCAGCATCGCCCGGTCCACCTTCGTCTTCCTCCTCGTCCTCCTTTTTTTACCTACTTGGCTATTCGACTCCTCGTCGGAAGTAGCCATGCCTTCGCGTGCCGACGTGGCACCGTTTATAGCCGGAATTTTTTTTGCCTCTAAGACAACTTCAGGCACTTTAGCCACTGGCTGCTCCAAGATAGCAGGCTGAGTGCTGGCAGAAAGTTCCTTCTCCGGAGCCACTACTGTAGCAGTGGTTTCCTTCGAAGGAGCCTTCTGTTCAGCCTTCTTTCCGCTTCTCTTGGGGCAGTCAGCAATAAAATGCCCTACCAAATGGCAAGCATGGCATTTCGCTTCGGTGCCCACGTCTATCCAGTATCTCGAGCCGGATATGCTCAAGTAAAAGCCTGATGGAAGCGTGCACCCCTTATTCAAGGTAATGGACGCTTCCCGGCTGGTACCGAAAATACCCCGCCCGAGACCCTCGTCCCCAATTTTAATGGGAATGGCGCGAACCTTTCCATGAACCTTCCCGAATCTCCCAAGGAAATTCGAGAGGTCTTCATGTTGGGCTCGCATAGGGACCCGCGAAAACACGACCTTCGTGGGCTTCTCTTTTAGCGGAAATGGAACGAGGTGTCTACCCTCCACCTCGATGCCCTCATGCATGAGCTTGGTAGCGCTTTCGAGGGTCGTGGTGTACACTTCGACCATTCCTCCAGCTATAATTCCCATAGAGAACAGCTGCTCACAAGAGATGACGCGGAAAATCGCCTTCAGGTATGCAGACTGAGGACATCCCCTGATGTGCTCAAGCTGCATCCCGTAGCTCTCGTCCTGCCATCTCCCGTCAAAGAAGCCCTGGAGACCCGCACTGGTCTTGGGCCGAGGCTTACCTGCGTCCAATGGGGCTGGACGAGGAGTGACGCCCCTACTCTGAATTTCTATTGTGGTAGCTTGTTTGGAACTGCCACTTACCTGAGCATATGAAATCCCTGACACTAACGCCGGGGATCGTGGTGCTACTGCTGGTGGCTGCTTGTTCAAGGCGTTTGTCTTCGTAGAAAGCGGTGGCCTCATTATTATACTAGTAGGTATGGGCGCTGTGGCTGATGCCAGCTTGATAACTTCCACCAAGCTTGGACGTTGTCCTTGCCCTGAGATAGTCATCAGTGGTTTTTCTGCTGCTGTTGAGGTTGCACCGACTGGTACAGCTACTACTGAAGCTATAGCTACTGCTTCTGTGGCTGCTATGGCTGTGATCTTTGGATCTGATGATCCAACAACTGCTGTTTGTATTGCAGACTTCTCCACTGCAATTTCTTTGGCCTCTTCATTTGGGCCCTTACCGGCCTTTTCTGTGGGCCCCGTGAGATTTCTTTTGGAAGAAGAAGAAGCTTTTGTGCCCTTCTTCTTTCTTCCAGTTAATTTCAGCGGATCTCCTATCCGCCCAGAATCGCTACTGCTCGTACTCATACTGAGTGCGGCAGAGCAGCTTATATTGTTTTTATAATTTGTTTTTTTTTTAATTATTTATTTATTTTATTTTTAATAATATTATTGCCACTTTATATTTTGCTGTTTCAAATTTCTAAATTGATACTAAAAATTTTAATTTTAATAATAATTTTTTTTTTATTTATATATGATCTTTATTTAGTGGCTCATTGGCTCTTTTAAAAATGTCTTAAAAATAGTTGGCAAAAGGATCTACAAATGGTAAAAAAAAAAGGCACTAGCTAAACTAAGGTTATAAAGTCAATAGGGACAATTAAACTAAACAAATGACACAAAACTAAAACAAAATGACACAAAAAGTAAAACAAATTCAAACAAAATGCTCAAAAGAGACTAAAAACGGACACAAGAATTTTGAAAAATGATCTAAAAGATGTACAAAAAATTCAGTAGTCCCAATTTTGACAATTGGGTAAGTGGCAGTTCCAAAAGTTCCAAAATTCCAAAATAAACTAATAAATATTTTACCTAAACGAGCGAATTTCAACAAAAAATTTTGCAATTTAGCACCGAGACCGAAACCGAATTAAAAACTTAATATCCGAACGAACGAAAAATTTGCGCGATACCGTTATAGAGTCCCGCGAGGGCAGCCTGTAGTATCATAGACCTCTACAAACTGCCCTCATCATCCCTCCAGCTTAGCATCTCTAACGGAGCGCTTATCCTTCCCACATCACTTGCAACGGTTCCAAAGCGAGGAGAAGCCCCGTGGACTAGAGTTGCAAATGCTGTGGCCTGATATCACCAGCGAAAGACAAGAGCGCCGTCCTGCACTGACGATAGTGGCTGCCATGTGCAGTTGAATGTGTCTGCGTTCGTTGCCAGATATTCAAGACGTAAACGTCTCTTCAATCTGTCAACGAAGTGGCGCTTAAGTGCTTGTGCGTGGTGTTGTGGGTCAGTGTTCTGATTCCCATCTCCGGCTCTCATGTAGTACAAGTGAATTGTAGATTTGGCCAGTGTCAACACAAAGCTAATCAAACAGTTCACCCGACTACAAACCTTTGGTCCCCATAGAAACGATGTCCTAGTAATGCTGAAATTCGGGTGGATCAACTGACACATATCGCGCACCAGCTCCATCAGACTCTGCAAAGCTGGACAAGTGAAGAACCTGTGAAACAAGGTGCCTTCACCAGAACAAACTGTGCAGATCCTCTGAACCCGCCGGTCGATATGTGACAACTGATTAGGATGCATAAGACTGTGATGCAGCAATTTGAATGCTACATCAGCATCTTTGTAACTAGAAGGATAACTGTAGACTACTCTGCAAGTTATCCCTCCCATTACGCCCATATTCACCCCGAGGTGTGTTCGCCATCTGTTGTATCCTGTATACTCCGGAGGTCTTATTGACATAAGCACGTCACGGAGGACACGTGTTGTAAGTGTGCTGAAAGGTGTGTGGGGCGGTCTGTCCAGAACGAAAGCATCTTCCAACTTAGTGCCAGGGTCACTGGTCCCAAGTTGGCGAAATCTCTCCCGCGCAGAAGCCGCCAGGTCGTGTAGTTGTGGAGTGTTCGTGTTTATTCGACAGTTTCCAGAGATATCAATAATATCTCCGAGAACTGTCAGTGTATGCGTGTCAGCTTCAAAACCTCGAGCATTACTGAACACTGAATCTATTAATTCAGGATTAAACCTGATTGGAATCGACGCGAATTGCGTGTACCGCAGAGCATTCCACTTAAGGTGAAATGCTGGCCTGATTCTGCCCCAGGTCTGAATCGTTGAGATTAGATCCTGCGGCCAGTCACGAGGATAGGGTGGTCGAACAGAGAGCAGGTAGTAATACTCCCCTATGCCGATCCCTCCCAGTACATTCACCCACAGTTGAGAAATTAAGGTGTCTCTCTGGCAGAACACTCGTTGGAATGCACGCACTTGGAGACACCTTGATTTCACAACCAAGTTAGTGAGACCTAATCCACCTATCTTGACTGGCAGACAGAGCGTGCTTTCAGCAACCCATCGTCTTCCGCACCAAAAGAGGTCTATCGCTTTTGCTTGAAGAAGACCTACGAAGCCTTCATCAAACGTCTCAGACTTTAGCAGATGAACGATGGACGAGGTAATCAAATAGTTTATCACGACTGACCTTCCCATTAGGGATAGTGGAAACAGTCGACTACGCCATGAGTTAACAGCTCTAGAGAGTTTCTCAAGAGCGATGCGGCTATTATTTGATTTACTCTCGCGTCCGATATACACACCTAAATACTTCAGGCAAGTATTAGTCCTTTGGATGTTCAGTGGAGTATCTGTACGATCTCTCCACCTTCCACACCACAAGCCTTGACTCTTGCTAAGGTTGATTTTAGCGCCCGCTATACGTTCGTACTGTTCGAAAACAGCACGAGCGACCGGAAAAGCTTCATCTCTTGTCACGAAAATAGAAAGGTCATCCGCATATGCCAACATAAGAGGCCTCACATTGGTATATGGTAGATGCACTGAATATTGTCCGAGCATTCGACGAAGATTCACCAGTAGCGGCTCCAACGAAAGATCATAAAGCATACCTGACAATGGACAGCCCTGTCTGATACCTCGATGAAACGAGATAGGAGCCAGAACCTGTCCTTGATGCTTAATC
>CAWUPM010000432.1:0-119948 GCA_963924295.1 Dioctria rufipes
TCGCAAATTTTAAATACGCCGAGGATTGCCTTTTCTATAGTAAATTTTTCAAAAAATAATTTTTTACTGTCGCAAATTTTAAATACGCCGAGGATTGCCTTTTCTATAGTAAATTTTTCAAAAAATAATTTTTTACTGTCGCAAATTTTAAATACGCCGAGGATTGCCTTTTCTATAGTAAATTTTTCAAGAAATTATTTTTTACGGTCGCAAATTTTAAACACGCCGAGGATTGCCTTTTCTATAGTGAATTTGTCAAAATAATATTTTTTATTGTTGCAAATTTTAAATATGCCGAGGATTTCATTTTCTATAGTGAATTAGTCAAAAAATAATTTTTTACTGTCGCAAATTTTATATACGCCGAGGATTCCCTTTTCTATAGTAAATTTATCAAAAAATCATTTTTTACTGTCGCAAATTTTAAATACGCCGAGGATTGCCTTTTCTTTAGTGAATTTGTCAAAAAATAAATTTTTACTGTCGCCAATTTTATATACGCCGAGGATTGCCTTTTCTATAGTAAATTTATCAAAAAAGAATTTTTTACTGTCGCAAATTTTAAATACGCCGAGGATTGCCTTTTCTTTAGTGAATTTGTCAAAATAATATTTTTTACTGTCGCAAATTTTGAATACGCCGAGGATTGCCTTTTCTATAGTGAATATGACAAAAAATAATTTTTTGCTGTCGCAAATTTTTAATACGCCGAGGATTGCCTTTTCTATAGTGAATTTGTCAAAAAATAAATTTTTACTGTCGCAAATTTTATATACACCGAGGATTGCCTTTTCAATAGTAAATTTATCAAAAAATAATTTTTTACTGTCGCAAATTTTAAATACGCCGAGGATTGCCTTTTCTTTAGTGAATTCGTCAAAATAATATTTTTTACTGTCGCAAATTTCGAATACGCCGAGTATTGCCTTTTCTATAGTGAATTTGTCAAAAAATAATTTTTTACTGTCGCAAATTTTAAATACGCCGAGGATTGCCTTTTCTATAGTAAATTTCTCAAAAAATTATTTTTTACGGTCGCAAATTTTTAATACGTCGAGGATTGCCTTTTCTATAGTAAATTTCTCAAAAAATTATTTTTTACGGTCGCAAATTTTTAAAACGCCGAGGATTGCCTTTTCTATAGTGAATTTGTCAAAAAATAAATTTTTACTGTCGCAAATTTTATATACGCCGAGGCTTGCCTTTTCTATAGGAAATTTTTCAAAAAATAATTTTTTACTGTCGCAAATTTTAAATACGCCGAGGATTGCCTTTTCTATAGTAAATTTTTCAAAAAATAATTTTTTACTGTCGCAAATTTTAAATACGCCGAGGATTGCCTTTTCTATAGTGAATTGGTCAAAATAATATTTTTTACTGTCGCAAATTTTAAATACTCCGAGGATTGCCTTTTCTATAGTAAATTTCTCAAAAAATAATTTTTTACTGTCGCAAATTTTAAATACGCCGAGGATTGACTTTTCTATAGTGAATTGGTCAAAATAATATTTTTTACT
This sequence comes from Dioctria rufipes, assembly GCA_963924295.1. Classification (NCBI taxonomy): domain Eukaryota; kingdom Metazoa; phylum Arthropoda; class Insecta; order Diptera; family Asilidae; genus Dioctria; species Dioctria rufipes. Next base: position 1,518 of record CAWUPM010000432.1, read on the forward strand.
GTCGCAAATTTTAAATACTCCGAGGATTGCCTTTTCTATAGTAAATTTCCCAAAAAACTATTTTTTACGGTCGCAAATGTTTAATACGCCGAGGATTGCCTTTTCTATAGTGAATTTGTCAAAAAATAATTTTTTACTGTCGCAAATTTGAAATACGCCGAGGATTGCCTTTTCTATAGTAAATTTTTCAAAAAATAATTTTTTACTGTCGCAAATTTTAAATACGCCGAGGATTGCCTTTTCTATAGTGAATTGGTCAAAATAATATTTTTTACTGTCGCAAATTTTAAATACTCCGAGGATTGCCTTTTCTATAGTAAATTTCTCAAAAAACTATTTTTTACGGTCGCAAATTTTTAATACGCCGAGGATTGCCTTTTCTATAGTGAATTTGTCAAAAAATAATTTTTTACTGTCGCAAATTTTAAATACGCCGAGGATTTCCTTTTCTATAGTAAATTTTTCAAAAAATAATTTTTTACTGTCGCAAATTTTAAATACGTCGAGTATTGCCTTTTCTATAGTAAATTTCTCAAAAAATTATTTTTTACGGTCGCAAATTTTTAAAACGCCGAGGATTGCCTTTTCTATAGTGAATTTGTCAAAAAATAAATTTTTACTGTCGCAAATTTTATATACGCCGAGGCTTGCCTTTTCTATAGGAAATTTTTCAAAAAATAATTTTTTACTGTCGCAAATTTTAAATACGCCGAGGATTGCCTTTTCTATAGTGAATTTGTCAAAAAATAATTTTTTACTGTCGCAAATTTTAAATACGCCGAGGATTGCCTTTTCTATAGTGAATTTGTCAAAAAATAAATTTTTACTGTCGCAAATTTTATATACGCCGAGGATTGCCTTTTCTTTAGTGAATTTGTCAAAATAATATTTTTTACTGTCGCAAATTTTGAATACGCCGGGGATTGCCTTTTCTATAGTGAATTTGTCAAAAAATAATTTTTTACTGTCGCAAATTTTAAATACGCCGAGGATTGCGTTTTCTATAGTGAATTTGTCAAAAAATAAATTTTTACTGTCGCAAATTTTATATACGCCGAGGATTGCCTTTTCTATAGTAAATTTATCAAAAAATAATTTTTTACTGTCGCAAATTTTAAATACGCCGAGGATTGCCTTTTCTTTAGTGAATTTGTCAAAATAATATTTTTTACTGTCGCAAATTTTGAATACGCCGAGGATTGCCTTTTGTATAGTGAAGTTGTCAAAAAATAATTTTTTACTGTCGCAAATTTTAAATACGCCGAGGATTGCCTTTTCTATAGTGAATTTGTCAAAAAATAAATTTTTACTGTCGCAAATTTTATATACGCCGAGGATTGCCTTTTCTATAGTAAATTTATCAAAACATAATTTTTTACTGTCGCAAATTTTAAATACGCCGAGGATTGGCTTTTCTTTAGTGAATTTGTCAAAATAATGTTTTTACTGTCGCAAATTTTGAATACGCCGAGGATTGCCTTTTCTATAGTGAATTTGTCAAAAAATAATTTTTTACTGTCGCAAATTTTAAATACGCCGAGGATTGCCTTTTCTATAGTGAATTTGTCAAAAACTAAATTTTTCTGTCGCAAATTTTACATATGCCGAGGATTGCCTTTTCTATAGTAAATTTATCAAAAAATAATTTTTTACTGTCGCAAATTTTAAATACCCCGAGGATTGCCTTTTCTATAGTAAATTCTTCAAAAAATAATTTTTTACTGTCGCATATTTTAAATACGCCTAGGATTGCCTTTTCTATAGTGAATTTGTCAAAAAATAATTTTTTACTGTCGAAAATTTTAAACACGCCGAGTATTGCCTTTTCTTTAGTGAATTTGTCAAAAAATAATTGTTTACTGTCGCAAATTTTAAATACGCCTTGGATTGCCTTTTCTATAGTAAATTTTTCAAAAAATAATTTTTTACTGTCGCAAATTTTAAATACGCCGAGGATTGCCTTTTCTATAGTAAATTTATCAAAAAATAATTTTTTACTGTCGCAAATTTTAAATACGCCGAGGATTGCCTTTTCTTTAGTGAATTCGTCAAAATAATATTTTTTACTGTCGCAAATTTCGAATACGCCGAGGATTGCTTTTTCTATAGTGAATTTGTCAAAAAATAAATTTTTACTGTCGCAAATTTTATATACGCCGAGGATTGGCTTTTCTTTAGTGAATTTGTCAAAATAATGTTTTTACTGTCGCAAATTTTAAATACGCCGAGGATTGCCTTTTCTATAGTGAATTTGTCAAAAAATAAATTTTTACTGTCGCAAATTTTATATACGCCGAGGATTGGCTTTTCTTTAGTGAATTTGTCAAAATAATGTTTTTACTGTCGCAAATTTTGAATACGCCGAGGATTGCCTTTTCTATAGTGAATTTGTCAAAATAATATTTTTTATTGTCGGAAATTTTAAATACGCCGAGGATTGCATTTTCTATAGTGAATTTGTCAAAAAATAATTTTTTACTGTCGCAAATTTTATATACGCCGAGGATTGCCTTTTCTATAGTAAATTTTTCAAAAAATAATTTTTTACTGTCGCAAATTTTAAATACGCCGAGGATTGCCTTTTCTTTAGTGAATTGGTCAAAATAATATTTTTTACTGTCGCAAATTTTAAATACTCCGAGGATTGCCTTTTCTATAGTAAATTTCTCAAAAAACTATTTTTTACGGTCGCAAATTTTTAATACGCCGAGGATTGCCTTTTTCTATAGTGAATTTATCAAAAAATAATTTTTTACTGTCGCAAATTTTAAATACGCCGAGGATTGCCTTTTCTAGAGTAAATTTTTCAAAAAATAATTTTTTACTGTCGCAAATTTTAAATACGTCGAGGATTGCCTTTTCTATAGTAAATTTCTCAAAAAATTATTTTTTACGGTCGCAAATTTTTAAAACGCCGAGGATTGCCTTTTCTATAGTGAATTTTTCAAAAAATAAATTTTTACTGTCGCAAATTTTATATACGCCGAGGCTTGCCTTTTCTATAGGAAATTTTTCAAAAAATAATTTTTTACTGTCGCAAATTTTAAATACGCCGAGGATTGCCTTTTCTATAGTAAATTTTTCAAAAAATAATTTTTTACTGTCGCAAATTTTAAATACGCCGAGGATTGCCTTTTCTATAGTAAATTTTTCAAGAAATTATTTTTTACGGTCGCAAATTTTAAACACGCCGAGGATTGCCTTTTCTATAGTGAATTTGTCAAAATAATATTTTTTATTGTTGCAAATTTTAAATATGCCGAGGATTTCATTTTCTATAGTGAATTAGTCAAAAAATAATTTTTTACTGTCGCAAATTTTATATACGCCGAGGATTCCCTTTTCTATAGTAAATTTATCAAAAAATCATTTTTTACTGTCGTAAATTTTAAATACACCGAGGATTGCCTTTTCTTTAGTGAATTTGTCAAAAAATAAATTTTTACTATCGCAAATTTTATATACGCCGAGGATTGCCTTTTCTATAGTAAATTTATCAAAAAAGAATTTTTTACTGTCGCAAATTTTAAATACGCCGAGGATTGCCTTTTCTTTAGTGAATTTGTCAAAATAATATTTTTTACTGTCGCAAATTTTGAATACGCCGAGGATTGCCTTTTCTATAGTGAATATGACAAAAAATAATTTTTTGTTGTCGCAAATTTTTAATACGCCGAGGATTGCCTTTTCTATAGTGAATTTGTCAAAAAATAAATTTTTACTGTCGCAAATTTTATATACACCGAGGATTGCCTTTTCTATAGTAAATTTATCAAAAAATAATTTTTTACTGTCGCAAATTTTAAATACGCCGAGGATGGCCTTTTCTTTAGTGAATTCGTCAAAATAATATTTTTTACTGTCGCAAATTTCGAATACGCCGAGTATTGCCTTTTCTATAGTGAATTTGTCAAAAAATAATTTTTTACTGTCGCAAATTTTAAATACGCCGAGGATTGCCTTTTCTATAGTAAATTTCTCAAAAAATTATTTTTTACGGTCGCAAATTTTTAATACGTCGAGGATTGCCTTTTCTATAGTAAATTTCTCAAAAAATTATTTTTTACGGTCGCAAATTTTTAAAACGCCGAGGATTGCCTTTTCTATAGTGAATTTGTCAAAAAATAAATTTTTACTGTCGCAAATTTTATATACGCCGAGGCTTGCCTTTTCTATAGAAAATTTTTCAAAAAATAATTTTTTACTGTCGCAAATTTTAAATACGCCGAGGATTGCCTTTTCTATAGTAAATTTTTCAAAAAATAATTTTTTACTGTCGCAAATTTTAAATACGCCGAGGATTGCCTTTTCTATAGTGAATTGGTCAAAATAATATTTTTTACTGTCGCAAATTTTAAATACTCCGAGGATTGCCTTTTCTATAGTAAATTTCTCAAAAAATAATTTTTTACTGTCGCAAATTTTAAATACGCCGAGGATTGACTTTTCTATAGTGAATTGGTCAAAATAATATTTTTTACTGTCGCAAATTTTAAATACTCCGAGGATTGCCTTTTCTATAGTAAATTTCTCAAAAAACTATTTTTTACGGTCGCAAATGTTTAATACGCCGAGGATTGCCTTTTCTATAGTGAATTTGTCAAAAAATAATTTTTTACTGTCGCAAATTTGAAATACGCCGAAGATTGCCTTTTCTATAGTAAATTTTTCAAAAAATAATTTTTTACTGTCGCAAATTTTAAATACGCCGAGGATTGCCTTTTCTATAGTGAATTGGTCAAAATAATATTTTTTACTGTCGCAAATTTTAAATACTCCGAGGATTGCCTTTTCTATAGTAAATTTCTCAAAAAACTATTTTTTACGGTCGCAAATTTTTAATACGCCGAGGATTGCCTTTTCTATAGTGAATTTGTCAAAAAATAATTTTTTACTGTCGCAAATTTTAAATACGCCGAGGATTGCCTTTTCTATAGTAAATTTTTCACAAAATAATTTTTTACTGTCGCAAATTTTAAATACGTCGAGTATTGCCTTTTCTATAGTAAATTTCTCAAAAAATTATTTTTTACGGTCGCAAATTTTTAAAACGCCGAGGATTGCCTTTTCTATAGTGAATTTGTCAAAAAATAAATTTTTATTGTAGCAAATTTTATATACGCCGAGGCTTGCCTTTTCTATAGGAAATTTTTCAAAAAATAATTTTTTACTGTCGCAAATTTTAAATACGCCGAGGATTGCCTTTTCTATAGTGAATTTGTCAAAAAATAATTTTTTACTGTCGCAAATTTTAAATACGCCGAGGATTGCCTTTTCTATAGTGAATTTGTCAAAAAATAAATTTTTACTGTCGCAAATTTTATATACGCCGAGGATTGCCTTTTCTTTAGTGAATTTGTCAAAATAATATTTTTTACTGTCGCAAATTTTGAATACGCCGAGGATTGCCTTTTCTATAGTGAATTTGTCAAAAAATAATTTTTTACTGTCGCAAATTTTAAATACTCCGAGGATTGCGTTTTCTATAGTGAATTTGTCAAAAAATAAATTTTTACTGTCGCAAATTTTATATACGCCGAGGATTGCCTTTTCTATAGTAAATTTATCAAAAAATAATTTTTTACTGTCGCAAATTTTAAATACGCCCGAGGATTGCCTTTTCTTTAGTGAATTTGTCAAAATAATATTTTTTACTGTCGCAAATTTTGAATACGCCGAGGATTGCCTTTTCTATAGTGAATTTGTCAAAAAATAATTTTTTACTGTCGCAAATTTTAAATACGCCGAGGATTGCCTTTTCTATAGTGAATTTGTCAAAAAATAAATTTTTTACTGTCGCAAATTTTATATACGCCGAGGATTGCCTTTTCTATAGTAAATTTATCAAAACATAATTTTTTACTGTCGCAAATTTTAAATACGCCGAGGATTGGCTTTTCTTTAGTGAATTTGTCAAAATAATGTTTTTACTGTCGCAAATTTTGAATACGCCGAGGATTGCCTTTTCTATAGTGAATTTGTCAAAAAATAATTTTTTACTGTCGTCGCAAATTTTAAATACGCCGAGGATTGCCTTTTCTATAGTGAATTTGTCAAAAACTAAATTTTTCTGTCGCAAATTTTACATATGCCGAGGATTGCCTTTTCTATAGTAAATTTATCAAAAAATAATTTTTTACTGTCGCAAATTTTAAATACCCCGAGGATTGCCTTTTCTATAGTAAATTCTTCAAAAAATAATTTTTTACTGTCGCATATTTTAAATACGCCGAGGATTGCCTTTTCTATAGTGAATTTGTCAAAAAATAATTTTTTAATATCGAAAATTTAAACACGCCGAGTATTGCCTTTTCTTTAGTGAATTTGTCAAAAAATAATTGTTTACTGTCGCAAATTTTAAATACGCCGAGGATTGCCTTTTCTATAGTAAATTTTTCAAAAAATAATTTTTTACTGTCGCAAATTTAAATACGCCGAGGATTGCCTTTTCTATAGTAAATTTATCAAAAAATAATTTTTTACTGTCGCAAATTTTAAATACGCCGAGGATTGCCTTTTCTTTAGTGAATTCGTCAAAATAATATTTTTTACTGTCGCAAATTTCGAATACGCCGAGGATTGCCTTTTCTATAGTGAATTTGTCAAAAAATAAATTTTACTGTCGCAAATTTTATATACGCCGAGGATTGGCTTTTCTTTAGTGAATTTGTCAAAATAATGTTTTTACTGTCGCAAATTTTGAATACGCCGAGGATTGCCTTTTCTATAGTGAATTTGTCAAAAAATAAATTTTTACTGTCGCAAATTTTATATACGCCGAGGATTGGCTTTTCTTTTGTGAATTTGTCAAAATAATGTTTTACTGTCGCAAATTTTGAATACGCCGAGGATTGCCTTTTCTATAGTGAATTTGTCAAAATAATATTTTTTATTGTCGGAAATTTTAAATACGCCGAGGATTGCATTTTCTATAGTGAATTTGTCAAAAAATAATTTTTTACTGTCGCAAATTTTATATACGCCGAGGATTGCCTTTTCTATAGTAAATTTATCAAAAATAATTTTTTACTGTCGCAAATTTTAAATACGCCGAGGATTGCCTTTTCTTTAGTGAATTTGTCAAAATAATATTTTTTACTGTCGCAAATTTTGAATACGCCGAGGATTGCCTTTTCTATAGTGAATTGTCAAAAAATAATTTTTTACTGTCGCCAAATTTTAAATACGCCGAGGATTGCCTTTTCTATAGTGAATTTGTCAAAAAATAAATTTTTACTGTCGCAAATTTTATATACGCCGAGGATTGCCTTTTCTATAGTAAATTTATCAAAACATAATTTTTTACTGTCGCAAATTTTAAATACGCCGAGGATTGGCTTTTCTTTAGTGAATTTGTCAAAATAATGTTTTTACTGTCGCAAATTTTGAATACGCCGAGGATTGCCTTTTCTATAGTGAATTTGTCAAAAAATAATTTTTTACTGTCGCAAATTTTTAAATACGCCGAGGATTGCCTTTTCTATAGTGAATTTGTCAAAAACTAAATTTTCTGTCGCAAATTTTACATATGCCGAGGATTGCCTTTTCTATAGTAAATTTATCAAAAAATAATTTTTTACTGTCGCAAATTTTAAATACCCCGAGGATTGCCTTTTCTATAGTAAATTCTTCAAAAATAATTTTTTACTGTCGCATATTTAAATACGCGAGGATTGCCTTTTCTATAGTGAATTTGTCAAAAATAATTTTTTACTGTCGAAAATTTTAAACACGCCGGGTATTGCCTTTTCTTTAGTGAATTTGTCAAAAAATAATTGCTTACTGTCGCAAATTTTAAATACGCCGAGGATTGCCTTTTCTATAGTAAATTTTTCAAAAAATAATTTTTTTACTGTCGCAAATTTTAAATACGCCGAGGATTGCCTTTTCTATAGTAAATTTTTCAAAAAATAATTTTTTACTGTCGCAAATTTTAAATACGCCGAGGATTGCCTTTTCTATAGTGAAATTGTCAAAAAATAAATTTTTCTGTCGCAAATTTTACATATGCCGAGGATTGCCTTTTCTATAGTAAATTTATAAAAAATAATTTTTTACTGTCGCAAATTTTAAATACGCCGAGGATTGCCTTTTCTTTAGTGAATTTGCCAAAATAATACTTTTTACTGTCGCAAATTTTGAATACGCCGAGGATTGCCTTTTCTATAGTGAATTTGTCAAAAAATAATTTTTTACTGTCGCAAATTTTAAATGCTCCGAGGATTGCCTTTTCTATAGTGAATTTGTCAAAATAATATTTTTTATTGTCGCAAATTTTAAATACGCCGAGGATTGCATTTTCTATAGTGAAATTTGTCAAAAAATAATTTTTTACTGTCGCAAATTTTATATACGCCGAGGATTGCCTCTTCTATAGTAAATTTATCAAGAAATAATTTTTTACTGTCGCAAATTTTAAAATACGCCGAGGATTGCCTTTTCTTTAGTGAATTTGTCAAAATAATATTTTTCACTGTCGCAAATTTTGAATACGCCGAGGATTGCCTTTTCTATAGTGAATTTGTCAAAAAATAATTTTTTACTGTCGCAAATTTTAAATACGCCGAGGATTGCCTTTCTGTAGTGAATTTGTCAAAAAATAACTTTTTACTGTCGCAAATTTTATATACGCCGAGGATTGCCTTTTCTATAGTAAATTTATCAAAAAATAATTGTTTACTGTCGCAAATTTTAAATACGCCGAGGATTGGCTTTTCTTTAGTGAATTTGTCAAAATAATGTTTTTACTGTCGCAAATTTTGAATACTCCGAGGATTGCCTTTTCTATAGTGAATTTGTCAAAAAATAATTTTTTACTGTCGCAAATTTTTAATACGCCGAGGATTGCCTTTTCTTTAGTGAATTTGTCAAAAAATAAATTTTTACTGTCGCAAATTTTATATACGCCGAGGATTGCCTTTTCTATAGTAAATTTATCAAAAAATAATTTTTTACTGTCGCAAATTTTAAATACGCCGAGGATTGCCTTTTCTATTCTATAGTGAATTTGTCAAAAAATAAATTTTTACTGTCGCAAATTTTAAGTACGCCGAGGATTGCCTTTTCTATAGTGAATTTGTCAAAAAATAAATTTTTACTGTCGCAAATTTTATATACGCCGAGGATTGGGCTTTTCTTTAGTGAATTTGTCAAAATAATGTTTTTACTGTCGCAAATTTTGAATACAGACACGAGGATTGCCTTTTCTATAGTGAATTTGTCAAAATAATATTTTTATTGTCGGAAATTTTAAATACGCCGAGGATTGCAGTTTCTATAGTGAATTGTCAAAAAATAATTTTTACTGTCGCAAATTTATATACGCCGAGGATTGCCTTTTCTATAGTAAATTTATCAAAAAATAATTTTTTACTGTCGCAAATTTTAAATACGCCGAGGATTGCCTTTTCTTTAGTGAATTTGTCAAAATAATATTTTTTACTGTCGCAAATTTTGAATACGCCGAGATTGCCTTTCTATAGTAAATTCTTCAAAAAATAATTTTTACTGTCGCATATTTTAAATACGCGAGGATTGCCATTTTCTATAGTGAATTTGTCAAAAATAATTTTTTACTATCGAAAATTTTAAACACGCCGAGTATTGCCTTTTCTTTAGTGAATTGTCAAAAAAATAATATTGTTTACTGTCGCAAATTTTAAATACGCCGAGGATTGCCTTTTCTATAGTAAATTTTTCAAAAAATAATTTTTTACTGTCGCAAATTTTAAATACGCCGAGGATTGCCTTTTCTATAGTAAATTTATCAAAAAATAATTTTTTACTGTCGCAAATTTTAAATACGCCGAGATTGCCTTTTCTTTAGTGAATTCGTCAAAATAATATTTTTTACTGTCGCAAATTTCGAATACGCCGAGGATTGCCTTTTCTATAGTGAATTTGTCAAAAAATAAATTTTTACTGTCGCAAATTTTATATACGCCGAGGATTGGCTTTTCTTTAGTGAATTTGTCAAAATAATGTTTTTACTGTCGCAAATTTTGAATACCGCCGAGGATTGCCTTTTCTATAGTGAATTTGTCAAAAAATAAATTTTTACTGTCGCAAATTTTATATACGCCGAGGATTGGCTTTTCTTTAGTGAATTTGTCAAAATAATGTTTTTACTGTCGCAAATTTTGAATACGCCGAGGATTGCCTTTTCTATAGTGAATTTGTCAAAATAATATTTTTTATTGTCGGAAATTTTAATACGCCGAGGATTGCATTTTCTATAGTGAATTTGTCAAAAAATAATTTTTTACTGTCGCAAATTTTATATACGCCGAGGATTGCCTTTTCTATAGTAAATTTATCAAAAAATAATTTTTACTGTCGCAAATTTAAATACGCCGAGGATTGCCTTTTCTTTAGTGAATTTGTCAAAATAATATTTTTTACTGTCGCAAATTTTGAATACGCCGAGGATTGCCTTTTCTATAGTGAATTTGTCAAAAAAATAATTTTTTACTGTCGCAAATTTTAAATACGCCGAGGATTGCCTTTTCTATAGTGAATTTGTCAAAAAATAAATTTTACTGTCGCAAATTTTATATACGCCGAGGATTGCCTTTTCTATAGTAAATTTATCAAAACATAATTTTTTACTGTCGCAAATTTTAAATACGCCGAGGATTGGCTTTTCTTTAGTGAATTTGTCAAAATAATGTTTTTACTGTCGCAAATTTTGAATACGCCGAGGATTGCCTTTTCTATAGTGAATTTGTCAAAAAATAATTTTTTACTGTCGCAAATTTTAAATACGCCGAGGATTGCCTTTTCTATAGTGAATTTGTCAAAAACTAAATTTTTCTGTCGCAAATTTTACATATGCCGAGGATTGCCTTTTCTATAGTAAATTTATCAAAAAATAATTTTTTACTGTCGCAAATTTTAAATACCCCGAGGATTGCCTTTTCTATAGTAAATTCTTCAAAAAATAATTTTTTACTGTCGCATATTTTAAATACGCCGAGGATTGCCTTTTCTATAGTGAATTTGTCAAAAAATAATTTTTTTACTGTCGAAAATTTTAAACACGCCGGGTATTGCCTTTTTCTTTAGTGAATTTGTCAAAAAATAATTGCTTACTGTCGCAAATTTTAAATACGCCGAGGATTGCCTTTTCTATAGTAAATTTTTCAAAAAATAATTTTTTACTGTCGCAAATTTTAAATACGCCGAGGATTGCCTTTTCTATAGTAAATTTTTCAAAAAATAATTTTTTACTGTCGCAAATTTTAAATACGCCGAGGATTGCCTTTTCTATAGTGAAATTGTCAAAAAATAAATTTTTCTGTCGCAAATTTTACATATGCCGAGGATTGCCTTTTCTATAGTAAATTTATAAAAAATAATTTTTTACTGTCGCAAATTTTAAATACGCCGAGGATTGCCTTTTCTTTAGTGAATTTGCCAAAATAATACTTTTTACTGTCGCAAATTTTGAATACGCCGAGGATTGCCTTTTCTATAGTGAATTTGTCAAAAAATAATTTTTTACTGTCGCAAATTTTAAATGCTCCGAGGATTGCCTTTTCTTATAGTGAATTTTTCAAAATAATATTTTTTATTGTCGCAAATTTTAAATACGCCGAGGATTGCATTTTCTATAGTGAATTTGTCAAAAATTATTTTTTACTGTCGCAAATTTTATATACGCCGAGGATTGCCTCTTCTATAGTAAATTTATCAAGAAATAATTTTTTACTGTCGCAAATTTTAAATACGCCGAGGATTGCCTTTTCTTTAGTGAATTTGTCAAAATAATATTTTTCACTGTCGCAAATTTTGAATACGCCGAGGATTGCCTTTTCTATAGTGAATTTGTCAAAAAATAATTTTTTACTGTCGCAAATTTTAAATACGCCGAGGATTGCCTTTCTGTAGTGAATTTGTCAAAAAATAACTTTTTACTGTCGCAAATTTTATATACGCCGAGGATTGCCTTTTCTATAGTAAATTTATCAAAAAATAATTGTTTACTGTCGCAAATTTTAAATACGCCGAGGATTGGCTTTTCTTTAGTGAATTTGTCAAAATAATGTTTTTACTGTCGCAAATTTTGAATACGCCGAGGATTGCCTTTTCTATAGTGAATTTGTCAAAAATAATTTTTTACTGTCGCAAATTTTTAATACGCCGAGGACTGCCTTTTCTTTAGTGAATTTGTCAAAAAATAAATTTTTACTGTCGCAAATTTTATATACGCCGAGGATTGCCTTTTCTATAGTAAATTTATCAAAAAATAATTTTTTACTGTCGCAAATTTTAAATACGCCGAGGATTGGCTTTTCTTTAGTGAATTTGTCAAAATAATGTTTTTACTGTCGCAAATTTTGAATACTCCGAGGATTGCCTTTTCTATAGTGAATTTGTCAAAAAATAATTTTTTACTGTCGCAAATTTTTAATACGCCGAGGATTGCCTTTTCTTTAGTGAATTTGTCAAAAAATAAATTTTTACTGTCGCAAATTTTATATACGCCGAGGATTGCCTTTTCTATAGTAAATTTATCAAAAAATAATTTTTTACTGTCGCAAATTTTAAATACGCCGAGGATTGCCTTTTCTATAGTGAATTTGTCAAAAAATAAATTTTTACTGTCGCAAATTTTAAATACGCCGAGGATTGCCTTTTCTTTAGTGAATTTGTCAAAATAATATTTTTTACTGTCGCAAATTTTGAATACGCCGAGGATTGCCTTTTCTATAGTGAATTTGTCAAAAAATAATTTTTTACTGTCGCAAATTTTAAATACGCCGAGGATTGCCTTTTCTATAGTGAATTTGTCAAAAAATAAATTTTTACTGTCGCAAATTTTATATACGCCGAGGATTGCCTTTTCTATAGTAAATTTATCAAAAATAATTTTTTACTGTCGCAAATTTTAAATACGCCGAGGATTGGCTTTTCTTTAGTGAATTTGTCAAAATAATGTTTTTACTGTCGCAAATTTTGAATACGCCGAGGATTGCCTTTTCTATAGTGAATTTGTCAAAAAATAATTTTTTACTGTCGCAAATTTTTAATACGCCGAGGATTGCCTTTTCTTTAGTGAATTTGTCAAAAAATAAATTTTTACTGTCGCAAATTTTATATACGCCGAGGATTGCCTTTTCTATAGTAAATTTATCAAAAAATAATTTTTTACTGTCGCAAATTTTAAATACGCCGAGGATTGCCTTTTCTTTAGTGAAATTGTCAAAATAATATTTTTTACTGTCGCAAACTTTGAATACGCCGAGGATTGCCTTTTCTATAGTGAATTTGTCAAAAAATAATTTTTTACTGTCGCAAATTTTAAATACGCCGAGGAATGCCTTTTCTATAGTAAATTTTTCAAAAATAATTTTTTACTGTCGCAAATTTTAAATACGCCGAGAATTGCCTTTTCTATAGTAAATTTTTCAAAAAACAATTTTTTACTGTCGCAAATTTTAAATACGCCGAGGATTGTCTTTTCTATAGTAAATTTTTCAAAAATAATTTTTTACTGTCGCAAATTTTAAATACACCGAGGATTGCCTTTTCTATAGTAAATTTTTCAAAAAATAATTTTTTACTGTCGCAAATTTTAAATACGCCGAGGATTGCCTTTTCTGCAGTAAATTTCTCAAAAAATTATTTTTTACGGTCGCAAATTTTTAATACGCCGAGGATTGCCTTTTCTATAGTAAATTTATCAAAAAATAATTTTTTACTGTCGCAAATTTTAAATACGCCGAGGATTGCCTTTTCTATAGTAAATTTTTCAAAAAAATAATTTTTTACTGTCGCAAATTTTAAATACGCCGAGGATTGCCTTTTCTATAGTAAATTTTTCAAAAATAATTTTTTACTGTCGCAAATTTTAAATTCGCCGAGGATTGCCTTTTCTATAGTGAATTGGTCAAAATAATATTTTTTACTGTCGCAAATTTTAAATACTCCGAGGATTGCCTTTTCTATAGTAAATTTCTCAAAAACTATTTTTTACGGTCGCAAATTTTTAATACGCCGAGGATTGCCTTTTCTATAGTAAATTTATCAAAAATAATTTTTTACTGTCGCAAATTTTAAATACGCCGAGGATTGGCTTTTCTTTAGTGAATTTGTCAAAATAATGTTTTTACTGTCGCAAATTTTGAATACGCCGAGGATTGCCTTTTCTATAGTGAATTTGTCAAAAAATAATTTTTTACTGTCGCAAATTTTTAATACGCCGAGGATTGCCTTTTCTTTAGTGAATTTGTCAAAAAATAAATTTTTACTGTCGCAAATTTTATATACGCCGAGGATTGCCTTTTCTATAGTAAATTTATCAAAAAATAATTTTTTACTGTCGCAAATTTTAAATACGCCGAGGATTGCCTTTTCTTTAGTGAATTTGTCAAAATAATATTTTTTACTGTCGCAAATTTTGAATACGCCGAGGATTGCCTTTTCTATAGTGAATTTGTCAAAAATAATTTTTTACTGTCGCAAATTTTAAATACGCCGAGGATTGCCTTTTCTATAGTGAATTTGTCAAAAAATAAATTTTTACTGTCGCAAATTTTATGTACGCCGAGGATTGCCTTTTCTATAGTAAATTTATCAAAACATAATTTTTTACTGTCGCAAATTTTAAATACGCCGAGGATTGGCTTTTCTTTAGTGAATTTGTCAAAATAATGTTTTTACTGTCGCAAATTTTGAATACGCCGAGGATTGCCTTTTCTATAGTGAATTTGTCAAAAAATAATTTTTTACTGTCGCAAATTTTAAATACGCCGAGGATTGCCTTTTCTATAGTGAATTTGTCAAAAACTAAATTTTTCTGTCGCAAATTTTACATATGCCGAGGATTGCCTTTTCTATAGTAAATTTATCAAAAAATAATTTTTTACTGTCGCAAATTTTAAATACCCCGAGGATTGCCTTTTCTATAGTAAATTCTTCAAAAAATAATTTTTTACTGTCGCATATTTTTAAATACGCCGAGGATTGCCTTTTCTATAGTGAATTTGTCAAAAAATAATTTTTTACTGTCGAAAATTTAAACCACGCGAGTATTGCCTTTTCCTTAGTGAATTTGTCAAAAAATAATTGTTTACTGTCGCAAATTTTAAATACGCCGAGGATTGCCTTTTCTATAGTAAATTTTTCAAAAAATAATTTTTTACTGTCGCAAATTTTAAATACGCCGAGGATTGCCTTTTCTATAGTAAATTTATCAAAAAATAATTTTTTACTGTCGCAAATTTTAATACGCCGAGGATTGCCTTTTCTTTAGAGAATTCGTCAAAATAATATTTTTTACTGTCGCAAATTTCGAATACGCCGAGGATTGCCTTTTCTATAGTGAATTTGTCAAAAAATAAATTTTTACTGTCGCAAATTTTATATACGCCGAGGATTGGCTTTTCTTTAGTGAATTTCTCAAAATAATGTTTTTACTGTCGCAAATTTTGAATACGCCGAGGATTGCCTTTTCTATAGTGAATTTGTCAAAAAATAAATTTTTACTGTCGCAAATTTTATATACGCCGAGGATTGGCTTTTCTTTAGTGAATTTGTCAAAATAATGTTTTTACTGTCGCAAATTTTGAATACGCCGAGGATTGCCTTTTCTATATTGAATTTGTCAAAATAATATTTTTTTATTGTCGGAAATTTTAAATACGCCGCGGATTGCCTTTTCTATAGTGAATTTGTCAAAAAAATAATTTTTTACTGTCGAAAATTTTAAACACGCCGGGTATTGCCTTTTCTTTAGTGAATTTGTCAAAAAATAATTGCTTACTGTCGCAAATTTTGAATACGCCGAGGATTGCCTTTTCTATATTGAATTTGTCAAAATAATATTTTTTACTGTCGCAAATTTTGAATACGCCGAGGATTGCCTTTTCTATAGTGAATTTGTCAAAAAATAATTTTTTACTGTCGCAAATTTTAAATACGCCGAGGATTGCCTTTTCTATAGTGAATTTGTCAAAAACTAAATTTTTCTGTCGCAAATTTTACATATGCCGAGGATGCCTTTTCTATAGTAAATTTATCAAAAAATAATTTTTTACTGTCGCAAATTTTAAATACCCCGAGGATTGCCTTTTCTATAGTAAATTCTTCAAAAAATAATTTTTTACTGTCGCATATTTTAAATACGCCGAGGATTGCCTTTTCTATAGTGAATTTGTCAAAAAATAATTTTTTACTGTCGAAAATTTTAAACACGCCGGGTATTGCCTTTTCTTTAGTGAATTTGTCAAAAAATAATTGCTTACTGTCGCAAATTTTAATACGCCGAGGATTGCCTTTTCTATAGTAAATTTTCAAAAAATAATTTTTTACTGTCGCAAATTTTAAATACGCCGAGGATTGCCTTTTCTATAGTAAATTTTTCAAAAAATAATTTTTTACTGTCGCAAATTTTAAATACGCCGAGGATTGCCTTTTCTATAGTGAAATTGTCAAAAAATAAATTTTTCTGTCGCAAATTTTACATATGCCGAGGATTGCCTTTTCTATAGTAAATTTATAAAAAATAATTTTTTACTGTCGCAAATTTTAAATACGCCGAGGATTGCCTTTTCTTTAGTGAATTTGCCAAAATAATACTTTTTACTGTCGCAAATTTTGAATACGCCGAGGATTGCCTTTTCTATAGTGAATTTGTCAAAAAATAATTTTTTACTGTCGCAAATTTTAAATGCTCCGAGGATTGCCTTTTCTATAGTGAATTTGTCAAAATAATATTTTTTATTGTCGCAAATTTTAAATACGCCGAGGATTGCATTTTCTATAGTGAATTTGTCAAAAAATAATTTTTTTTACTGTCGCAAATTTTATATACGCCGAGGATTGCCTCTTCTATAGTAAATTTATCAAGAAATAATTTTTTACTGTCGCAAATTTTAAATACGCCGAGGATTGCCTTTTCTTTAGTGAATTTGTCAAAATAATATTTTTCACTGTCGCAAATTTTGAATACGCCGAGGATTGCCTTTTCTATAGTGAATTTGTCAAAAAATAATTTTTTACTGTCGCAAATTTTAAATACGCCGAGGATTGCCTTTCTGTAGTGAATTTGTCAAAAAATAACTTTTTACTGTCGCAAATTTTATATACGCCGAGGATTGCCTTTTCTATAGTAAATTTATCAAAAAATAATTGTTTACTGTCGCAAATTTTAAATACGCCGAGGATTGGCTTTTCTTTAGTGAATTTGTCAAAATAATGTTTTTACTGTCGCAAATTTTGAATACGCCGAGGATTGCCTTTTCTATAGTGAATTTGTCAAAAAATAATTTTTTACTGTCGCAAATTTTTAATACGCCGAGGACTGCCTTTTCTTTAGTGAATTTGTCAAAAAATAAATTTTTACTGTCGCAAATTTTATATACGCCGAGGATTGCCTTTTCTATAGTAAATTTATCAAAAAATAATTTTTTACTGTCGCAAATTTTAAATACGCCGAGGATTGGCTTTTCTTTAGTGAATTTGTCAAAATAATGTTTTTACTGTCGCAAATTTTGAATACTCCGAGGATTGCCTTTTCTATAGTGAATTTGTCAAAAAATAATTTTTTACTGTCGCAAATTTTTAATACGCCGAGGATTGCCTTTTCTTTAGTGAATTTGTCAAAAAATAAATTTTTACTGTCGCAAATTTTATATACGCCGAGGATTGCCTTTTCTATAGTAAATTTATCAAAAAATATTTTTTACTGTCGCAAATTTTAAATACGCCGAGGATTGCCTTTTCTATAGTGAATTTGTCAAAAAATAAATTTTTACTGTCGCAAATTTTAAATACGCCGAGGATTGCCTTTTCTTTAGTGAATTTGTCAAAATAATATTTTTTACTGTCGCAAATTTTGAATACGCCGAGGATTGCCTTTTCTATAGTGAATTTGTCAAAAAATAATTTTTTACTGTCGCAAATTTTAAATACGCCGAGGATTGCCTTTTCTATAGTGAATTTGTCAAAAAATAAATTTTTACTGTCGCAAATTTTATATACGCCGAGGATTGCCTTTTCTATAGTAAATTTATCAAAAAATAATTTTTTACTGTCGCAAATTTTAAATACGCCGAGGATTGGCTTTTCTTTAGTGAATTTGTCAAATAATGTTTTTACTGTCGCAAATTTTGAATACGCCGAGGATTGCCTTTTCTATAGTGAATTTGTCAAAAAATAATTTTTTACTGTCGCAAATTTTTAATACGCCGAGGATTGCCTTTTCTTTAGTGAATTTGTCAAAAAATAAATTTTTACTGTCGCAAATTTTATATACGCCGAGGATTGCCTTTTCTATAGTAAATTTATCAAAAAATAATTTTTTACTGTCGCAAATTTTAAATACGCCGAGGATTGCCTTTTCTTTAGTGAAATTGTCAAAATAATATTTTTTACTGTCGCAAACTTTGAATACGCCGAGGATTGCCTTTTCTATAGTGAATTTGTCAAAAAATAATTTTTTACTGTCGCAAATTTTAAATACGCCGAGGATTGCCTTTTCTATAGTAAATTTTTCAAAAAATAATTTTTTACTGTCGCAAATTTTAAATACGCCGAGAATTGCCTTTTCTATAGTAAATTTTTCAAAAAACAATTTTTTACTGTCGCAAATTTTAAATACGCCGAGGATTGTCTTTTCTATAGTAAATTTTTCAAAAAATAATTTTTTACTGTCGCAAATTTTAAATACACCGAGGATTGCCTTTTCTATAGTAAATTTTTCAAAAAATAATTTTTTACTGTCGCAAATTTTAAATACGCCGAGGATTGCCTTTTCTGCAGTAAATTTCTCAAAAAATTATTTTTTACGGTCGCAAATTTTTAATACGCCGAGGATTGCCTTTTCTATAGTAAATTTATCAAAAATAATTTTTTACTGTCGCAAATTTTAAATACGCCGAGGATTGCCTTTTCTATAGTAAATTTTTCAAAAATAATTTTTTACTGTCGCAAATTTTAAATACGCCGAGGATTGCCTTTTCTATAGTAAATTTATCAAAAAATAATTTTTTACTGTCGCAAATTTTAAATACGCCGAGGATTGGCTTTTCTTTAGTGAATTTGTCAAAATAATGTTTTTACTGTCGCAAATTTTGAATACGCCGAGGATTGCCTTTTCTATAGTGAATTTGTCAAAAAATAATTTTTTACTGTCGCAAATTTTTAATACGCCGAGGATTGCCTTTTCTTTAGTGAATTTGTCAAAAAATAAATTTTTACTGTCGCAAATTTTATATACGCCGAGGATTGCCTTTTCTATAGTAAATTTATCAAAAAATAATTTTTTACTGTCGCAAATTTTAAATACGCCGAGGATTGCCTTTTCTTTAGTGAATTTGTCAAAATAATATTTTTTACTGTCGCAAATTTTGAATACGCCGAGGATTGCCTTTTCTATAGTGAATTTGTCAAAAAATAATTTTTTACTGTCGCAAATTTTAAATACGCCGAGGATTGCCTTTTCTATAGTGAATTTGTCAAAAAATAAATTTTTACTGTCGCAAATTTTATGTACGCCGAGGATTGCCTTTTCTATAGTAAATTTATCAAAACATAATTTTTTACTGTCGCAAATTTTAAATACGCCGAGGATTGGCTTTTCTTTAGTGAATTTGTCAAAATAATGTTTTTACTGTCGCAAATTTTGAATACGCCGAGGATTGCCTTTTCTATAGTGAATTTGTCAAAAAATAATTTTTTACTGTCGCAAATTTTAAATACGCCGAGGATTGCCTTTTCTATAGTGAATTTGTCAAAAACTAAATTTTTCTGTCGCAAATTTTACATATGCCGAGGATTGCCTTTTCTATAGTAAATTTATCAAAAAATAATTTTTTACTGTCGCAAATTTTAAATACCCCGAGGATTGCCTTTTCTATAGTAAATTCTTCAAAAAATAATTTTTTACTGTCGCATATTTTAAATACGCCGAGGATTGCCTTTTCTATAGTGAATTTGTCAAAAAATAATTTTTTACTGTCGAAAATTTTAAACACGCCGAGTATTGCCTTTTCCTTAGTGAATTTGTCAAAAAATAATTGTTTACTGTCGCAAATTTTAAATACGCCGAGGATTGCCTTTTCTATAGTAAATTTTTCAAAAAATAATTTTTTACTGTCGCAAATTTTAAATACGCCGAGGATTGCCTTTTCTATAGTAAATTTATCAAAAAATAATTTTTTACTGTCGCAAATTTTAAATACGCCGAGGATTGCCTTTTCTTTAGAGAATTCGTCAAAATAATATTTTTTACTGTCGCAAATTTCGAATACGCCGAGGATTGCCTTTTCTATAGTGAATTTGTCAAAAAATAAATTTTTACTGTCGCAAATTTTATATACGCCGAGGATTGGCTTTTCTTTAGTGAATTTCTCAAAATAATGTTTTTACTGTCGCAAATTTTGAATACGCCGAGGATTGCCTTTTCTATAGTGAATTTGTCAAAAAATAAATTTTTACTGTCGCAAATTTTATATACGCCGAGGATTGGCTTTTCTTTAGTGAATTTGTCAAAATAATGTTTTTACTGTCGCAAATTTTGAATACGCCGAGGATTGCCTTTTCTATATTGAATTTGTCAAAATAATATTTTTTATTGTCGGAAATTTTAAATACGCCGCGGATTGCATTTTCTATAGTGAATTTGTCAAAAAATAATTTTTTACTGTCGCAAATTTTATATACGCCGAGGATTGCCTTTTCTATAGTAAATTTATCAAAAAATAATTTTTACTGTCGCAAATTTTAAATACGCCGAGGATTGCCTTTTCTTTAGTGAATTTGTCAAAATAATATTTTTTACTGTCGCAAATTTTGAATACGCCGAGGATTGCCTTTTCTATAGTGAATTTGTCAAAAAATAATTTTTTACTGTCGCAAATTTTAAATACGCCGAGGATTGCCTTTTCTATAGTGAATTTGTCAAAAAATAAATTTTTACTGTCGCAAATTTTATATACGCCGAGGATTGCCTTTTCTATAGTAAATTTATCAAAACATAATTTTTTACTGTCGCAAATTTCAAATTCGCCGAGGATTGGCTTTTCTTTAGTGAATTTGTCAAAATAATGTTTTTACTGTCGCAAATTTTGAATACGCCGAGGATTGCCTTTTCTATAGTGAATTTGTCAAAAAATAGTTTTTTACTGTCGCAAATTTTAAATACGCCGAGGATTGCCTTTTCTATAGTGAATTTGTCAAAAACTAAATTTTTCTGTCGCAAATTTTACATATGCCGAGGATTGCCTTTTCTATAGTAAATTTATCAAAAAATAATTTTTTACTGTCGCAAATTTTAAATACCCCGAGGATTGCCTTTTCTATAGTAAATTCTTCAAAAAATAATTTTTTACTGTCGCATATTTTAAATACGCCGAGGATTGCCTTTTCTATAGTGAATTTGTCAAAAAATAATTTTTTACTGTCGAAAATTTTAAACACGCCGGGGATTGCCTTTTCTTTAGTGAATTTGGCAAAAAATAATTGCTTACTGTCGCAAATTTTAAATACGCCGAGGATTGCCTTTTCTATAGTAAATTTTTCAAAAAATAATTTTTTACTGTCGCAAATTTTAAATACGCCGAGGATTGCCTTTTCTATAGTAAATTTTTCAAAAAATAATTTTTTACTGTCGCAAATTTTAAATACGCCGAGGATTGCCTTTTCTATAGTGAATTTGTCAAAAAATAAATTTTTCTGTCGCAAATTTTACATATGCCGAGGATAGCCTTTTCTATAGTAAATTTATCAAAAAATAATTTTTTACTGTCGCAAATTTTAAATACGCCGAGGATTGCCTTTTCTTTAGTGAATTTGCCAAAATAATACTTTTTACTGTCGCAAATTTTGAATACGCCGAGGATTGCCTTTTCTATAGTGAATTTGTCAAAAAATAATTTTTTACTGTCGCAAATTTTAAATGCTCCGAGGTTTGCCTTTTCTATAGTGAATTTGTCAAAATAATATTTTTTATTGTCGCAAATTTTAAATACGCCGAGGATTGCATTTTCTATAGTGAATTTGTCAAAAAATAATTTTTTACTGTCGCAAATTTTATATACGCCGAGGATTGCCTCTTCTATAGTAAATTTATCAAGAAATAATTTTTTACTGTCGCAAATTTTAAATACGCCGAGGATTGCCTTTTCTTTAGTGAATTTGTCAAAATAATATTTTTCACTGTCGCAAATTTTGAATACGCCGAGGATTGCCTTTTCTATAGTGAATTTGTCAAAAAATAATTTTTTACTGTCGCAAATTTTAAATACGCCGAGGATTGCCTTTCTGTAGTGAATTTGTCAAAAAATAACTTTTTACTGTCGCAAATTTTATATACGCCGAGGATTGCCTTTTCTATAGTAAATTTATCAAAAAATAATTTTTTACTGTCGCAAATTTTAAATACGCCGAGGATTGGCTTTTCTTTAGTGAATTTGTCAAAATAATGTTTTTACTGTCGCAAATTTTGAATACGCCGAGGATTGCCTTTTCTATAGTGAATTTGTCAAAAAATAATTTTTTACTGTCGCAAATTTTTAATACGCCGAGGATTGCCTTTTCTTTAGTGAATTTGTCAAAAAATAAATTTTTACTGTCGCAAATTTTATATACGCCGAGGATTGCCTTTTCTATAGTAAATTTATCAAAAAATAATTTTTTACTGTCGCAAATTTTAAATACGCCGAGGATTGCCTTTTCTTTAGTGAATTTGTCAAAATAATATTTTTTACTGTCGCAAATTTTGAATACGCCGAGGATTGCCTTTTCTATAGTGAATTTGTCAAAAAATAATTTTTTACTGTCGCAAATTTTAAATACGCCGAGGATTGCCTTTTCTATAGTGAATTTGTCAAAAAATAAATTTTTACTGTCGCAAATTTTATATACGCCGAGGATTGCCTTTTCTATAGTAAATTTATCAAAAAATAATTTTTTACTGTCGCAAATTTTAAATACGCCGAGGATTGGCTTTTCTTTAGTGAATTTGTCAAAATAATGTTTTTACTGTCGCAAATTTTGAATACGCCGAGGATTGCCTTTTCTATAGTGAATTTGTCAAAAAATAATTTTTTACTGTCGCAAATTTTTAATACGCCGAGGATTGCCTTTTCTTTAGTGAATTTGTCAAAAAATAAATTTTTACTGTCGCAAATTTTATATACGCCGAGGATTGCCTTTTCTATAGTAAATTTATCAAAAAATAATTTTTTACTGTCGCAAATTTTAAATACGCCGAGGATTGCCTTTTCTTTAGTGAAATTGTCAAAATAATATTTTTTACTGTCGCAAACTTTGAATACGCCGAGGATTGCCTTTTCTATAGTGAATTTGTCAAAAAATAATTTTTTACTGTCGCAAATTTTAAATACGCCGAGGATTGCCTTTTCTATAGTAAATTTTTCAAAAAATAATTTTTTACTGTCGCAAATTTTAAATACGCCGAGAATTGCCTTTTCTATAGTAAATTTTTCAAAAAACAATTTTTTACTGTCGCAAATTTTAAATACGCCGAGGATTGTCTTTTCTATAGTAAATTTTTCAAAAAATAATTTTTTAGTGTCGCAAATTTTAAATACACCGAGGATTGCCTTTTCTATAGTAAATTTTTCAAAAAATAATTTTTTACTGTCGCAAATTTTAAATACGCCGAGGATTGCCTTTTCTACAGTAAATTTCTCAAAAAATTATTTTTTACGGTCGCAAATTTTTAATACGCCGAGGATTGCCTTTTCTATAGTAAATTTATCAAAAAATAATTTTTTACTGTCGCAAATTTTAAATACGCCGAGGATTGCCTTTTCTATAGTAAATTTTTCAAAAAATAATTTTTTACTGTCGCAAATTTTAAATACGCCGAGGATTGCCTTTTCTATAGTAAATTTTTCAAAAAATAATTTTTTACTGTCGCAAATTTTAAATACGCCGAGGATTGCCTTTTCCATAGTGAATTGGTCAAAATAATATTTTTTACTGTCGCAAATTTTAAATACTCCGAGGATTGCCTTTTCTATAGTAAATTTCTCAAAAAACTATTTTTTACGGTCGCAAATTTTTAATACGCCGAGGATTGCCTTTTCTATAGTAAATTTATCAAAAAATAATTTTTTACTGTCGCAAATTTTAAATACGCCGAGGATTGGCTTTTCTTTAGTGAATTTGTCAAAATAATGTTTTTACTGTCGCAAATTTTGAATACGCCGAGGATTGCCTTTTCTATAGTGAATTTGTCAAAAAATAATTTTTTACTGTCGCAAATTTTTAATACGCCGAGGATTGCCTTTTCTTTAGTGAATTTGTCAAAAAATAAATTTTTACTGTCGCAAATTTTATATACGCCGAGGATTGCCTTTTCTATAGTAAATTTATCAAAAAATAATTTTTTACTGTCGCAAATTTTAAATACGCCGAGGATTGCCTTTTCTTTAGTGAATTTGTCAAAATAATATTTTTTACTGTCGCAAATTTTGAATACGCCGAGGATTGCCTTTTCTATAGTGAATTTGTCAAAAAATAATTTTTTACTGTCGCAAATTTTAAATACGCCGAGGATTGCCTTTTCTATAGTGAATTTGTCAAAAAATAAATTTTTACTGTCGCAAATTTTATATACGCCGAGGATTGCCTTTTCTATAGTAAATTTATCAAAACATAATTTTTTACTGTCGCAAATTTTAAATACGCCGAGGATTGGCTTTTCTTTAGTGAATTTGTCAAAATAATGTTTTTACTGTCGCAAATTTTGAATACGCCGAGGATTGCCTTTTCTATAGTGAATTTGTCAAAAAATAATTTTTTACTGTCGCAAATTTTAAATACGCCGAGGATTGCCTTTTCTATAGTGAATTTGTCAAAAACTAAATTTTTCTGTCGCAAATTTTACATATGCCGAGGATTGCCTTTTCTATAGTAAATTTTTCAAAAAATAATTTTTTACTGTCGCAAATTTTAAATACGCCGAGGATTGCCTTTTCTTTAGTGAATTTGCCAAAATAATACTTTTTACTGTCGCAAATTTTGAATACGCCGAGGATTGCCTTTTCTATAGTGAATTTGTCAAAAAATAATTTTTTACTGTCGCAAATTTTAAATGCTCCGAGGTTTGCCTTTTCTATAGTGAATTTGTCAAAATAATATTTTTTATTGTCGCAAATTTTAAATACGCCGAGGATTGAATTTTCTATAGTGAATTTGTCAAAAAATAATTTTTTACTGTCGCAAATTTTATATACGCCGAGGATTGCCTCTTCTATAGTAAATTTATCAAGAAATAATTTTTTACTGTCGCAAATTTTAAATACGCCGAGGATTGCCTTTTCTTTAGTGAATTTGTCAAAATAATATTTTTCACTGTCGCAAATTTTGAATACGCCGAGGATTGCCTTTTCTATAGTGAATTTGTCAAAAAATAATTTTTTACTGTCGCAAATTTTAAATACGCCGAGGATTGCCTTTCTGTAGTGAATTTGTCAAAAAATAACTTTTTACTGTCGCAAATTTTATATACGCCGAGGATTGCCTTTTCTATAGTAAATTTATCAAAAAATAATTTTTTACTGTCGCAAATTTTAAATACGCCGAGGATTGGCTTTTCTTTAGTGAATTTGTCAAAATAATGTTTTTACTGTCGCAAATTTTGAATACGCCGAGGATTGCCTTTTCTATAGTGAATTTGTCAAAAAATAATTTTTTACTGTCGCAAATTTTTAATACGCCGAGGATTGCCTTTTCTTTAGTGAATTTGTCAAAAAATAAATTTTTACTGTCGCAAATTTTATATACGCCGAGGATTGCCTTTTCTATAGTAAATTTATCAAAAAATAATTTTTTACTGTCGCAAATTTTAAATACGCCGAGGATTGCCTTTTCTTTAGTGAATTTGTCAAAATAATATTTTTTACTGTCGCAAATTTTGAATACGCCGAGGATTGCCTTTTCTATAGTGAATTTGTCAAAAAATAATTTTTTACTGTCGCAAATTTTAAATACGCCGAGGATTGCCTTTTCTATAGTGAATTTGTCAAAAAATAAATTTTTACTGTCGCAAATTTTATATACGCCGAGGATTGCCTTTTCTATAGTAAATTTATCAAAAAATAATTTTTTACTGTCGCAAATTTTAAATACGCCGAGGATTGGCTTTTCTTTAGTGAATTTGTCAAAATAATGTTTTTACTGTCGCAAATTTTGAATACGCCGAGGATTGCCTTTTCTATAGTGAATTTGTCAAAAAATAATTTTTTACTGTCGCAAATTTTTAATACGCCGAGGATTGCCTTTTCTTTAGTGAATTTGTCAAAAAATAAATTTTTACTGTCGCAAATTTTATATACGCCGAGGATTGCCTTTTCTATAGTAAATTTATCAAAAAATAATTTTTTACTGTCGCAAATTTTAAATACGCCGAGGATTGCCTTTTCTTTAGTGAAATTGTCAAAATAATATTTTTTACTGTCGCAAACTTTGAATACGCCGAGGATTGCCTTTTCTATAGTGAATTTGTCAAAAAATAATTTTTTACTGTCGCAAATTTTAAATACGCCGAGGATTGCCTTTTCTATAGTAAATTTTTCAAAAAATAATTTTTTACTGTCGCAAATTTTAAATACGCCGAGAATTGCCTTTTCTATAGTAAATTTTTCAAAAAACAATTTTTTACTGTCGCAAATTTTAAATACGCCGAGGATTGTCTTTTCTATAGTAAATTTTTCAAAAAATAATTTTTTAGTGTCGCAAATTTTAAATACACCGAGGATTGCCTTTTCTATAGTAAATTTTTCAAAAAATAATTTTTTACTGTCGCAAATTTTAAATACGCCGAGGATTGCCTTTTCTACAGTAAATTTCTCAAAAAATTATTTTTTACGGTCGCAAATTTTTAATACGCCGAGGATTGCCTTTTCTATAGTAAATTTATCAAAAAAATAATTTTTTACTGTCGCAAATTTTAAATACGCCGAGGATTGCCTTTTCTATAGTAAATTTTTCAAAAAATAATTTTTTACTGTCGCAAATTTTAAATACGCCGAGGATTGCCTTTTCTATAGTAAATTTTTCAAAAAATAATTTTTTACTGTCGCAAATTTTAAATACGCCGAGGATTGCCTTTTCCATAGTGAATTGGTCAAAATAATATTTTTTACTGTCGCAAATTTTAAATACTCCGAGGATTGCCTTTTCTATAGTAAATTTCTCAAAAAACTATTTTTTACGGTCGCAAATTTTTAATACGCCGAGGATTGCCTTTTCTATAGTAAATTTATCAAAAAATAATTTTTTACTGTCGCAAATTTTAAATACGCCGAGGATTGGCTTTTCTTTAGTGAATTTGTCAAAATAATGTTTTTACTGTCGCAAATTTTGAATACGCCGAGGATTGCCTTTTCTATAGTGAATTTGTCAAAAAATAATTTTTTACTGTCGCAAATTTTTAATACGCCGAGGATTGCCTTTTCTTTAGTGAATTTGTCAAAAAATAAATTTTTACTGTCGCAAATTTTATATACGCCGAAGATTGCCTTTTCTATAGTAAATTTATCAAAAAATAATTTTTTACTGTCGCAAATTTTAAATACGCCGAGGATTGCCTTTTCTTTAGTGAATTTGTCAAAATAATATTTTTTACTGTCGCAAATTTTGAATACGCCGAGGATTGCCTTTTCTATAGTGAATTTGTCAAAAAATAATTTTTTACTGTCGCAAATTTTAAATACGCCGAGGATTGCCTTTTCTATAGTGAATTTGTCAAAAAATAAATTTTTACTGTCGCAAATTTTATATACGCCGAGGATTTCCTTTTCTATAGTAAATTTATCAAAACATAATTTTTTACTGTCGCAAATTTTAAATACGCCGAGGATTGGCTTTTCTTTAGTGAATTTGTCAAAATAATGTTTTTACTGTCGCAAATTTTGAATACGCCGAGGATTGCCTTTTCTATAGTGAATTTGTCAAAAAATAATTTTTTACTGTCGCAAATTTTAAATACGCCGAGGATTGCCTTTTCTATAGTGAATTTGTCAAAAACTAAATTTTTCTGTCGCAAATTTTACATATGCCGAGGATTGCCTTTTCTATAGTAAATTTTTCAAAAAATAATTTTTTACTGTCGCAAATTTTAAATACGCCGAGGATTGCCTTTTCTATAGTAAATTTTTCAAAAAATAATTTTTTACTGTCGCAAATTTTAAATACGTCGAGGATTGCCTTTTCTATAGTGAATTGGTCAAAATAATATTTTTTACTGTCGCAAATTTTAAATACTCCGAGGATTAATTTTCTATAGTAAATTTCTCAAAAAACTATTTTTTACGGTCGCAAATTTTTAATACGCCGAGGATTGCCTTTTTCTATAGTGAATTTATCAAAAAATAATTTTTTACTGTCGCAAATTTTAAATACGCCGAGGATTGCCTTTTCTATAGTAAATTTTTCAAAAAATAATTTTTTACTGTCGCAAATTTTAAATACGTCGAGGATTGCCTTTTCTATAGTAAATTTCTCAAAAAATTATTTTTTACGGTCGCAAATTTTTAAAACGCCGAGGATTGCCTTTCTATAGTGAATTTTTCAAAAAATAAATTTTTACTGTCGCAAATTTTATATACGCCGAGGCTTGCCTTTTCTATAGGAAATTTTTCAAAAAATAATTTTTTACTGTCGCAAATTTTAAATACGCCGAGGATTGCCTTTTCTATAGTAAATTTTTCAAAAAATAATTTTTTACTGTCGCAAATTTTAAATACGCCGAGGATTGCCTTTTCTATAGTAAATTTTTCAAGAAATTATTTTTACGGTCGCAAATTTTAAACACGCCGAGGATTTCCTTTTCTATAGTGAATTTGTCAAAATAATATTTTTTATTGTTGCAAATTTTAAATATGCCGAGGATTTCATTTTCTATAGTGAATTAGTCAAAAAATAATTTTTTACTGTCGCAAATTTTATATACGCCGAGGATTCCCTTTTCTATAGTAAATTTATCAAAAAATCATTTTTTACTATCGCAAATTTTAAATACGCCGAGGATTGCCTTTTCTTTAGTGAATTTGTCAAAAAATAAATTTTTACTGTCGCAAATTTTATATACGCCGAGGATTGCCTTTTCTATAGTAAATTTATCAAAAAAGAATTTTTTACTGTCGCAAATTTTAAATACGCCGAGGACTGCCTTTTCTTTAGTGAATTTGTCAAAATAATATTTTTTACTGTCGCAAATTTTGAATACGCCGAGGGATTGCCTTTTCTATAGTGAATATGACAAAAAATAATTTTTTGCTGTCGCAAATTATTAATGCGCCGAGGATTGCCTTTTCTATAGTGAATTTGTCAAAAAATAAATTTTTACTGTCGCAAATTTTATATACACCGAGGATTGCCTTTTCTATAGTAAATTTATCAAAAAATAATTTTTTACTGTCGCAAATTTTAAATACGCCGAGGATTGCCTTTTCTTTAGTGAATTCGTCAAAATAATATTTTTTACTGTCGCAAATTTCGAATACGCCGAGGATTGCCTTTTCTATAGTGAATTTGTCAAAAAATAATTTTTTACTGTCGCAAATTTTAAATACGCCGAGGATTGCCTTTTCTATAGTAAATTTCTCAAAAAATAATTTTTTACTGTCGCAAATTTTAAATACGCCGAGGATTGCCTTTTCTATACTGAATTGGTCAAAATAATATTTTTTACTGTCGCAAATTTTATATACGCCGAGGCTTGCCTTTTCTATAGGAAATTTTTCAAAAAATAATTTTTTACGGTCGCAAATTTTTAATACGTCGAGGATTGCCTTTTCTATAGTAAATTTCTCAAAAAATTATTTTTTACGGTCGCAAATTTTTAAAACGCCGAGGATTGCCTTTTCTATAGTGAATTTGTCAAAAAATAAATTTTTACTGTCGCAAATTTTATATACGCCGAGGCTTGCCTTTTCTATAGGAAATTTTTCAAAAATAATTTTTTACTGTCGCAAATTTTAAATACGCCGAGGATTGCCTTTTCTATAGTAAATTTTTCAAAAATAATTTTTTACTGTCGCAAATTTTAAATACGCCGAGGATTGCCTTTTCTATAGTGAATTGGTCAAAATAATATTTTTTACTGTCGCAAATTTTAAATACTCGAGGATTGCCTTTTCTATAGTAAATTTCTCAAAAAATAATTTTTTACTGTCGCAAATTTTAAATACGCCGAGGATTGCCTTTTCTATAGTGAATTGGTCAAAATAATATTTTTTACTGTCGCAAATTTTAAATACTCCGAGGATTGCCTTTTCTATAGTAAATTTCTCAAAAAACTATTTTTTTACGGTCGCAAATGTTTAATACGCCGAGGATTGCCTTTTCTATAGTGAATTTGTCAAAAAATAATTTTTTACTGTCGCAAATTTGAAATACGCCGAGGATTGCCTTTTCTATAGTAAATTTTTCAAAAAATAATTTTTTACTGTCGCAAATTTTAAATACGCCGAGGATTGCCTTTTCTATAGTGAATTGGTCAAAATAATATTTTTTACTGTCGCAAATTTTAAATACTCCGAGGATTGCCTTTTCTATAGTAAATTTCTCAAAAAACTATTTTTTACGGTCGCAAATTTTTAATACGCCGAGGATTGCCTTTTCTATAGTGAATTTGTCAAAAAATAATTTTTTACTGTCGCAAATTTTAAATACGCCGAGGATTGCCTTTTCTATAGTAAATTTTTCAAAAAATAATTTTTTACTGTCGCAAATTTTAAATACGCCGAGGATTGCCTTTTCTATAGTAAATTTTTCAAGAAATTATTTTTTACGGTCGCAAATTTTAAACACGCCGAGGATTGCCTTTTCTAGAGTGAATTTGTCAAAATAATATTTTTTATTGTTGCAAATTTTAAATATGCCGAGGATTTCATTTTCTATAGTAAATTTTTTAAAAAAATTATTTTTTACTGTCGCAAATTTTAAATACGCCGAGGATTGCCTTTTCTTTAGTGAATTTGTCAAAATAATATTTTTTACTGTCGCAAATTTTGAATACGCCGAGGATTGCCTTTTCTATAGTGAATATGACAAAAAATAATTTTTTGCTGTCGCAAATTTTTAATACGCCGAGGATTGCCTTTTCTATAGTGAATTTGTCAAAAAATAAATTTTTACTGTCGCAAATTTTATATACACCGAGGATTGCCTTTTCTATAGTAAATTTATCAAAAAATAATTTTTTACTGTCGCAAATTTTAAATACGCCGAGGATTGCCTTTTCTATAGTAAATTTTTCAAAAAATAATTTTTTACTGTCGCAAATTTTAAATACGCCGAGGATTGCCTTTTCTATAGTGAATTGGTCAAAATAATATTTTTTTTACTGTCGCAAATTTTAAATACGCCGAGGATTGCCTTTTCTTTAGTGAATTCGTCAAAATAATATTTTTTACTGTCGCAAATTTCGAATACGCCGAGGATTGCCTTTTCTATAGTGAATTTGTCAAAAAATAATTTTTTACTGTCGCAAATTTTAAATACGCCGAGGATTGCCTTTTCTATAGTAAATTTCTCAAAAAATTATTTTTTACGGTCGCAATTTTTAATACGCCGAGGATTGCCTTTTATATAGTGAATTTGTGAAAAAATAAATTTTTACTGTCGCAAATTTTAAATACGCCGAATATTGCCTTTTCTATAGTAAATTTTTTAAAAAAATTATTTTTTACTGTCGCAAATTTTAAATACGCCGAGGATTGCCTTTTCTATAGTGAATTGGTCAAAATAATATTTTTTACTGTCGCAAATTTTAAATACTCCGAGGATTGCCTTTTCTATAGTAAATTTCTCAAAAAACTATTTTTTACGGTCGCAAATTTTTAATACGCCGAGGATTGCCTTTTCTATAGTGAATTTGTCAAAAAATAATTTTTTACTGTCGCAAATTTTAAATACGCCGAGGATTGCCTTTTCTATAGTAAATTTTTCAAAAAATAATTTTTTACTGTCGCAAATTTTAAATACGCCGAGGATTGCCTTTTCTATAGTAAATTTTTCAAGAAATTATTTTTTACGGTCGCAAATTTTAAATACGCCGAGGATTGCCTTTTCTATAGTGAATTTGTCAAAATAATATTTTTTATTGTTGCAAATTTTAAATATGCCGAGGATTGCATTTTCTATAGTGAATTTGTCAAAAAATAAATTTTTACTGTCGCAAATTTTATATACACCGAGGATTGCCTTTTCTATAGTAAATTTATCAAAAAAGAATTTTTTACTGTCGCAAATTTTAAATACGCCGAGGATTGCCTTTTCTTTAGTGAATTTGTCAAAATAATATTTTTTACTGTCGCAAATTTTGAATACGCCGAGGATTGCCTTTTCTATAGTGAATATGACAAAAAATAATTTTTTGCTGTCGCAAATTTTTAATACGCCGAGGATTGCCTTTTCTATAGTGAATTTGTCAAAAAATAAATTTTTACTGTCGCAAATTTTATATACACCGAGGATTGCCTTTTCTATAGTAAATTTATCAAAAAATAATTTTTTACTGTCGCAAATTTTAAATACGCCGAGGATTGCCTTTTCTTTAGTGAATTCGTCAAAATAATATTTTTTACTGTCGCAAATTTTGAATACGCCGAGGATTGCCTTTTCTATAGTGAATTTGTCAAAAAATAATTTTTTACTGTCGCAAATTTTAAATACGCCGAGGATTGCCTTTGCTATAGTAAATTTCTCAAAAAATTATTTTTTACGGTCGCAAATTTTTAATACGCCGAGGATTGCCTTTTCTATAGTGAATTTGTGAAAAAATAAATTTTTACTGTCGCAAATTTTAAATACGCCGAGGGTTGCCTTTTCTATAGTAAATTTTTCAAGAAATTATTTTTTACGGTCGCAAATTTTTAATACGCCGAGGATTGCCTTTTCTATAGTGAATTTGTCAAAAAATAAATTTTTACTATCGCAAATTTTAAATACGCCGAGGATTACCTTTTCTATAGTAAATTTTTCAAAAAATAATTTTTTACTGTCGCAAATTTTAAATACGCCGAGGGTTGCCTTTTCTATAGTAAATTTTTCAAAAAATAATTTTTTACTGTCGCAAATTTTAAATACGCCGAGGATTGCCTTTTCTATAGTGAATTGTTCAAAATAATATTTTTTACTGTCGCAAATTTTAAATACTCCGAGGATTGCCTTTTCTTTAGTAAATTTCTCAAAAAACTATTTTTTACGGTCGCAAATTTTTAATACGCCGAGGATTGCCTTTTCTATAGTGAATTTGTCAAAAAATAATTTTTTACTGTCGCAAATTTTATATACGCCGAGGATTGCCTTTTCTATAGTAAATTTTTCAAAAAATAATTTTTTACTGTCGCAAATTTTAAATACCCCGAGGATTGCCTTTTCTATAGTAAATTTTTCAAAAAATAATTTTTTACTGTCGCAAATTTTAAATACGCCGAGGATTGCATTTTCTATAGTAAATTTTTCAAGAAATTATTTTATACGGTCGCAAATTTTAAATACGCCGAGGATTGCCTTTTCTATAGTGAATTTGTCAAAATAATATTTTTTATTGTTGCAAATTTTAAATACGCCGAGGTTTGCATTTTCTATAGTGAATTAGTCATAAAAAAATTTTTTACTGTCGCAAATTTTATATACGCCGAGGATTGCCTTTTCTATAGTAAATTTATCAAAAAATAATTTTTTACTGTCGCAAATTTTAAATACGCCGAGGATTGCCTTTTCTTTAGTGAATTTGTCAAAATAATATTTTTTACTGTCGCAAATTTTGAATACGTCGAGGATTGCCTTTTCTATAGTGAATTTGTCAAAAAATAATTTTTTACTGTCGCAAATTTTAAATACGCCGAGGATTGCCTTTTCGATAGTAAATTTTTCAAAAAATAATTTTTTACTGTCGCAAATTTTAAATACGCCGAGGGTTGCCTTTTCTATAGTAAATTTTTCAAGAAATTATTTTTTACGGTCGCAAATTTTAAATACGCCGAGGATTGCCTTTTGTATAGTGAATTTGTCAAAATAATATTTTTTATTGTAGCAAATTTTAAATACGCCGAGGATTGCATTTTCTATAGTTAATTTGTCAAAAAATAATTTTTTACTGTCGAAAATTTTAAACACGCCCAGTATTACCTTTTCTATAGTAGATTTATCAAAAAATAATTTTTTTACTGTCGCAAATTTTAAATACGCCGAGGATTGCCTTTTCTTTAGTGAATTTGTCAAAATAATATTTTCTACTGTCGCAAATTTTGAATATGCCGAGGATTGCCTTTTCTATAGTGAATTTGTCAAAAAATAATTTTTTACTGTCGCAAATTTTAAATACGCGGAGGATTGCCTTTTCTATAGTAAATTTTTCAAAAAATAATGTTTTACTGTCGCAAATTTTAAATACGCCGATGATTGCCTTTTCTATAGTAAATTTTTCAAAAAATAATTTTTTACTGTCGCAAATTTTAAATACACCGAGGATTGCCTTTTCTATAGTAAATTTTTCAAAAAATAATTTTTTACTGTCGCTAATTTTAAATACGCCGAGGATTGCCTTTTCTATAGTAAATTTTTCAAGAAATTATTTTTTACGCTCGCAAATTTTAAATACGCCGAGGATTGCCTTCTCTATAGTGAATTTGTCAAAATAATATTTTTTATTGTCGCAAATTTTAAATACGCCGAGGATTGCATTTTCTAAAGTGAATTTGTCAAAAAATAATTTTTTACTGTCGCAAATTTTTAATACGCCGAGGATTGCCTTTTCTATAGTAAATTTTTCAAAAAATAATTTTTTACTGTCGCAAATTTTAAATACACCGAGGATTGCCTTTTCGATAGTAAATTTTTCTAAAAATAATTTTTTACTGTCGCAAATTTTAAATACGCCGAGGGTTGCCTTTTCTATAGTAAATTTTTCAAGAAATTATTTTTTACGTTCGCAAATTTTAAATACGCCGAGGATTGCCTTTTCTATAGTAAATTTAAAAAAAATAATTTTTTACTGTCGCAAATTTTTAATACGCCGAGGATTGCCTTTTGTATAGTGAATTTGTCAAAAAATAAATTTTTACTGTCGCATATTTTAAATACGCCGAGGTTTGCCTTTTCTATAGTAAATTTTTCAAAAAATAATTTTTTACTTACGCAAATTTTAAATACGCCGAGGATTGCCTTTTCTATAGTAAATTTTTCAAAAAATTATTTTTTACTGTCGCAAATTTTAAATACGCCGAGGATTGCCTTTTCTATAGTAAATTTTTCAAAATAATTTTTTACTGTCGCAAATTTTAAATACGCCGAGGATTGCCTTTTCTATAGTAAATTTTTCAAAAAATAATTTTTTACTATCGCAAATTTTAAATACGCAGAGGATTGCCTTTTCTATAGTAAATTTATCAAAAAATAATTTTTTACTGTCGCAAATTTTAAATACGCCTAGGATTGCCTTTTCTTTAGTGAATTTGTCAAAATAATATTTTTTACTGTCGCAAATTTTAAATACGCCGAGGATTGCCTTTTATATAGTAAATTTTTCAAAAAATAATTTTTTACTGTCGCAAATTTTAAATACGCCGAGGATTGCATTTTCTATAGTGAATTTGTCAAAAAATAAATTTTTACTGTCGCAAATTTTATATACGCCGAGGATTGCCTTTTCTATAGTAAATTTATCAAAAAATAATTTTTTACTGTCGCAAATTTTAAATACGCCGAGGATTGCCTTTTCTATAGTAAATTTTTCAAAAAATAATTTTTTACTGTCGCAAATTTTAAATACGCCGAGGTTTGCCTTTTCTATAGTAAATTTTTCAAAAAATAATTTTTTACTGTCGCAAATTTTAAATACGCCGAGGATTGCCTTTTCTATAGTAAATTTTAAAAAAATAATCTTTTACTGTCGTAAATTTTAAATATGCCGAGGATTGCATTTTCTATAGTAAATTTTTCAAAAAATAATTTTTTACTGTCGCAAATTTTAAATACGCCGAGGATTGCCTTTTCCATAGTAAAATTCTCAAAAAATTATTTTTTACGGTCGCAAATTTTTAATACGCCGAAGATTGCCTTTTCTATAGTGAATTTGTCAAAAAATAAATTTTTACTGTCGCAAATTTTAAATACGCCGAGGATTGCCTTTTCTATAGTAAATTTTTCAAAAAATAATTTTTTTCTGTCGCAAATTTTAAATACGTCGAGGATTGCCTTTTCTATAGTAATTTTCTCAAAAAACTATTTTTTACGGTCGCAAATTTTTAATACGCCGAGGATTGCCTTTTCTATAGTGAATTTGTCAAAAAATAATTTTTTACTGTCGCAAATTTTAAATACGCCGAGGATTGCCTTTTCTATAGTGAATTTTTCAAAAAATAATTTTTTACTGTCGGAAATTTTAAATACGCCGAGGATTGCCTTTTATATAGTAAATTTTTCAAAAAATAATTTTTTACTGTCGCAAATTTTAAATACGCCGAGGATTGCCTTTTCTATAGTAAATTTTTCAAAAAATAATTTTTTACTGTCGCAAATTTTAAATACGCCGAGGATTGCCTTTTCTATAGTAAATTTTTCAAAAAATAATTTTTTACTGTCGCAAATTTTAAATACGCCGAGGATTGCCTTTTCTGTAGTAAATTTTTTTCAAAAAATAATTTTTTACTGTCGTAAATTTTAAATGCGCCGAGGATTGCTTTTTCTATAGTAAATTTTTTAAGAAATTATTTTTTACTGTCGCAAATTTTAAATACGCCGAGGATTGCCTTTTCTATAGTGAATTTGTCAAAATAATATTTTTTATTGTCGCAAATTTTTAATACACCGAGGATTGCATTTTCTATAGTGAATTTGTCAAAAAATAATTTTTTACTGTCGCAAATTTTAAATACGCCGAGGATTGCCTTTTCTATAGTAAATTTTTCAAAAATAATTTTTTACTCTCGCAAATTTTAAATACGCCGAGGATTGCCTTTTCTATAGTAAATTTTTCAAAAAATTATTTTTTACTGTCGCAAATTTTAAATACGCCGAGGATTGCCTTTCCTATAGTAAATTTTTCAAAAAATAATTTTTTACTTACGCAAATTTTAAATACGCCGAGGATTGCCTTTTCTATAGTAAATGTTTCAAAAAATTATTTTTTACTGTCGCAAATTTTAAATACGCCGAGGATTGCCTTTTCTATAGTAAATTTTTCAAAATAATTTTTTACTGTCGCAAATTTTAAATACGCCGAGGATTGCCTTTTCTATAGTAAATTTTTCAAAAAATAATTTTTTACTATCGCAAATTTTAAATACGCAGAGGATTGCCTTTTCTATAGTAAATTTATCAAAAAATAATTTTTTACTGTCGCAAATTTTAAATACGCCTAGGATTGCCTTTTCTTTAGTGAATTTGTCAAAATAATATTTTTTACTGTCGCAAATTTTAAATACGCCGAGGATTGCCTTTTATATAGTAAATTTTTCAAAAAATAATTTTTTACTGTCGCAAATTTTAAATACGCCGTGGATTGCATTTTCTATAGTGAATTTGTCAAAAAATAAATTTTTACTGTCGCAAATTTTATATACGCCGAGGATTGCCTTTTCTATAGTAAATTTTTCAAAAAATAATTTTTTACTGTCGCAAATTTTAAATACGCCGAGGTTTGCCTTTTCTATAGTAAATTTTTCAAAAAATTATTTTTTACTGTCGCAAATTTTAAATACGCCGAGTATTGCCTTTTCTATAGTAAATTTTTCAAAAAATAATCTTTTACTGTCGTAAATTTTAAATACGCCGAGGATTGCATTTTCTATAGTAAATTTTTCAAAAAATAATTTTTTACTGTCGCAAATTTTAAATACGCCGAGGATTGCCTTTTCCATAGTAAATTTCTCAAAAAATTATTTTTTACGGTCGCAAATTTTTAATACGCCGAAGATTGCCTTTTCTATAGTGAATTTGTCAAAAAATAAATTTTTACTGTCGCAAATTTTAAATACGCCGAGGATTGCCTTTTCTATAGTAAATTTTTCAAAAAATAATTTTTTTCTGTCGCAAATTTTAAATACGTCGAGGATTGCCTTTTCTATAGTAATTTTCTCAAAAAACTATTTTTTACGGTCGCTAATTTTTAATACGCCGAGGATTGCCTTTTCTATAGTGAATTTGTCAAAAAATAATTTTTTACTGTCGCAAATTTTAAATACGCCGAGGATTGCCTTTTCTATAGTAAATTTTTCAAAAAATAATTTTTTACTGTCGCAAATTTTAAATACGCCGAGGATTGCCTTTTCTATAGTAAATTTTTCAAAAAATAATTTTTTACGGTCGCAAATTTTAAATACGCCGAGGATTGCCTTTTCTATAGTGAATTTGTCAAAATAATATTTTTTATTGTCGCAAATTTTAAATACACCGAGGATTGCATTTTCTATAGTGAATTTGTCAAAAAATAATTTTTTACTGTCGAAAATTTTAAACACGCCGAGTATTGCCTTTTCTATAGTGAATTTGTCAAAAAATAATTTTTTACAGTCGCAAATTTTAAATACGCCGAGGATTGCCTTTTCTATAGTAAATTTTTCAAAAAATAATTTTTTACTCTCGCAAATTTTAAATACACCGAGGATGGCCTTTTCTATAGTAAATTTTTCAAAAAATAATTTTTTACTGTCGCAAATTTTAAATACGCCGAGGATTGCCTTTTCTATAGTAAATTTTTCAAAAAATAATTTTTTACGGTCGCAAATTTTAAATACGCCGAGGATTGCCTTTTCTATAGTGAATTTGTCAAAATAATATTTTTTATTGTCGCAAATTTTAAATACACCGAGGATTGCATTTTCTATAGTGAATTTGTCAAAAAATAATTTTTTACTGTCGAAAATTTTAAACACGCCGAGTATTGCCTTTTCTATAGTGAATTTGTCAAAAAATAATTTTTTACAGTCGCAAATTTTAAATACGCCGAGGATTGCCTTTTCTATAGTAAATTTTTCAAAAAATAATTTTTTACTCTCGCAAATTTTAAATACACCGAGGATGGCCTTTTCTATAGTAAATTTTTCAAAAAATAATTTTTTACTGTCGCAAATTTTAAATACGCCGAGGATTGCCTTTTCTATAGTAAATTTTTCAAAAAATAATTTTTTACTTACGCAAATTTTAAATACGCCGAGGATTGCCTTTTCTATAGTAAATTTTTCAAAAAATTATTTTTTACTGTCGCAAATTTTAAATACGCCGAGGATTGCCTTTTCTATAGTAAATTTTTCAAAATAATTTTTTTACTGTCGCAAATTTTAAATACGCCGAGGATTGCCTTTTCTATAGTAAATTTTTCAAAAAATTATTTTTTACTATCCCAAATTTTAAATACGCAGAGGATTGCCTTTTCTATAGTAAATTTTTCAAAAAATAATTTTTTACTTACGCAAATTTTAAATACGCCGAGGATTGCTTTTTCTATAGTAAATTTTTTAAGAAATTATTTTTTACGGTCGCAAATTTTAAATACGCCGAGGATTGCCTTTTCTATAGTGAATTTGTCAAAATAATATTTTCTATTGTCGCAAATTTTAAATACACCGAGGATTGCATTTTCTATAGTGAATTTGTCGAAAAATAATTTTTTACTGTCGAAAATTTTAAACACGCCGAGTATTGCCTTTTCTATAGTGAATTTGTCAAAAAATAATTTTTTATTGTCGCAAATTTTAAATACGCCGAGGATTGCCTTTTCTATAGTAAATTTTTCAAAAATAATTTTTTACTCTCGCAAATTTTAAATACGCCGAGGATTGCCTTTTCTATAGTAAATTTTTCAAAAAAGAATTTTTTACTGTCGCAAATTTTAAATACGCCGAGGATTGCCTTTCCTATAGTAAATTTTTCAAAAAATAATTTTTTACTTACGCAAATTTTAAATACGCCGAGGATTGCCTTTTCTATAGTAAATTTTTCAAAAAATTATTTTTTACTGTCGCAAATTTTAAATACGCCGAGGATTGCCTTTTCTATAATAAATTTTTCAAAATAATTTTTTACTGTCGCAAATTTTAAATACGCCGAGGATTGCCTTTTCTATAGTAAATTTTTCAAAAAATAATTTTTTACTATCACAAATTTTAAATACGCAGAGGATTGCCTTTTCTATAGTAAATTTATCAAAAAATAATTTTTTACTGTCGCAAATTTTAAATACGCCTAGGATTGCCTTTTCTTTAGTGAATTTGTCAAAATAATATTTTTTACTGTCGCAAATTTTAAATACGCCGAGGATTGCCTTTTATATAGTAAATTTTTCAAAAAATAATTTTTTACTGTCGCAAATTTTAAATACGCCGTGGATTGCATTTTCTATAGTGAATTTGTCAAAAAATAAATTTTTACTGTCGCAAATTTTATATACGCCGAGGATTGCCTTTTCTATAGTAAATTTATCAAAAAATAATTTTTTACTATCGCAAATTTTAAATACGCCGAGGATTGCCTTTTCTTTAGTAAATTTTTCAAAAAATAATTTTTTACAGTCGCAAATTTTAAATACGCCGAGGATTGCCTTTTCTCTAGTAAATTTTTCAAAAAATAATTTTTTACTGTCGCAAATTTTAAACACGTCGAGGATTGCCTTTTCTATAGTAAATTTTTCAAAAAATAATTTCTTACTGCCGCAACTTTTAAATACGCCGAGGATTGCCTTTTCTACAGTAAATTTTTCAAAAAATAATTTTTTACTGTCGCAAATTTTAAATACGCCGAGGATTGCCTTTTCTATAGTGAATTTGTCAAAAAATAATTTTTTACTGTCGCAAATTTTAAGTACGCCGAGGATTGCCTTTTATATAGTGAATTTTTCAAAAAATTAATTTTTACTGTCGCAAATTTTAAATACGCCGAGATTTGCCTTTTCTATAGTAAATTTTTCAAAAAATAATTTTTTACTGTCGCAAATTTTAAATACGCCGAGGATTGCCTTTTCGATAGTAAATTTTTCAAAAAATAATTTTTTACGGTCGCAAATTTTAAATACGCCGAGGGTTGCCTTTTCTATAGTAAATTTTTCAAGAAATTATTTTTTACGGTCGCAAATTTTAAATACGCCGAGGATTGCCTTTTCTATAGTGAATTTGTCAAAATAATATTTTTTATTGTCGCAAATTTTGAATACGCCGAGGATTGCATTTTCTATAGTGAATTTGTCAAAATAATATTTTCTACTCTCGCAAATTTTGAATACGCCGAGGATTGCCTTTTCTATAGTGAATTTGTCAAAAAATAATTTTTTACTGTCGCAAATTTTAAATACGCCGAGGATTGCCTTTTCTATAGTAAATTTTTCAAAAAATAATTTTTTACTGTCGCAAATTTTAAATACGCCGAGGATTGCCTTTTCTATAGTAAATTTTTCAAAAAATAATTTTTTACTGTCGCAAATTTTAAATACGCCGAGTATTGCCTTTTCTATAGTAAATTTTTCAAAAAATAATCTTTTACTGTCGTAAATTTTAAACACGTCGAGGATTGCCTTTTCTATAGTAAATTTTTCAAAAAATAATTTTTTACTGTCGCAAATTTTAAATACGCCGAGGATTGCCTTTTCTATAGTAAATTTTTCAAAAAATAATTTTTTACTGTCGCAAATTTTAAATACGCCGAGGATTGCCTTTTCTATAGTAAATTTTTCAAAAAATAATTTTTTACTGTCGCAAATTTTAAATACGCCGAGGATTGCCTTTTCTGTAGTAAATTTTTCAAAATAATTTTTTACTGTCGCAAATTTTAAATACGCCGAGGATTGCCTTTTCTATAGTAAATTTTTCAAAAAATAATTTTTTACTATCGCAAATTTTAAATACGCAGAGGATTGCCTTTTCTATAGTAAATTTATCAAAAAATAATTTTTTACTGTCGCAAATTTTAAATACGCCTAGGATTGCCTTTTCTTTAGTGAATTTTTCAAAATAATATTTTTTACTGTCGCAAATTTTAAATACGCCGAGGATTGCCTTTTATATAGTAAATTTTTCAAAAAATAATTTTTTACTGTCGCAAATTTTAAATACGCCGTGGATTGCATTTTCTATAGTGAATTTGTCAAAAAATAAATTTTTACTGTCGCAAATTTTATATACGCCGAGGATTGCCTTTTCTATAGTAAATTTATCAAAAAATAATTTTTTACTGTCGCAAATTTTAAATACGCCGAGGATTGCCTTTTCTTTAGTAAATTTTTCAAAAAATAATTTTTTACAGTCGCAAATTTTAAATACGCCGAGGATTGCCTTTTCTCTAGTAAATTTTTCAAAAAATAATTTTTTACTGTCGCAAAT
The DNA here is from genome assembly GCA_963924295.1 of Dioctria rufipes. NCBI lineage: Eukaryota > Metazoa > Arthropoda > Insecta > Diptera > Asilidae > Dioctria > Dioctria rufipes. The sequence continues at coordinate 43,817 of CAWUPM010000432.1, forward strand.
TTTAAACACGTCGAGGATTGCCTTTTCTATAGTAAATTTTTCAAAAAATAATTTTTTACTGTCGCAAATTTTAAATACGCCGAGGATTGCTTTTTCTATAGTAAATTTTTCAAAAAATATTTTTTACTGTCGCAAATTTTAAATACGCCGAGGATTGCCTTTTCTATAGTGAATTTGTCAAAAAATAATTTTTTACTGTCGCAAATTTTAAGTACGCCGAGGATTGCCTTTTCTATAGTGAATTTTTCAAAAAATTAATTTTTACTGTCGCAAGTTTTAAATACGCCGAGGTTTGCCTTTTCTATAGTAAATTTTTCAAAAAATAATTTTTTACTGTCGCAAATTTTAAATACGCCGAGGATTGCCTTTTCGATAGTAAATTTTTCAAAAAATAATTTTTTACGATCGCAAATTTTAAATACGCCGAGGGTTGCCTTTTCTATAGTAAATTTTTCAAGAAATTATTTTTTACGGTCGCAAATTTTAAATACGCCGAGGATTGCCTTTTCTATAGTGAATTTGTCAAAATAATATTTTTTATTGTCGCAAATTTTGAATACGCCGAGGATTGCATTTTCTATAGTGAATTTGTCAAAATAATATTTTCTACTCTCGCAAATTTTGAATACGCCGAGGATTGCCTTTTCTATAGTGAATTTGTCAAAAAATAATTTTTTACTGTCGCAAATTTTAAATACGCCGAGGATTGCCTTTTCTATAGTAAATTTTTCAAAAAATAATTTTTTACTGTCGCAAATTGTAAATAAGCCGAGGATTGCCTTTTCTATAGTAAATTTTTCAAAAAATAATATTTTACTGTCGCAAATTTTAAATACGCCGAGGTTTGCCTTTTCTATAGTAAATTTTTCAAAAAATTATTTTTTACTGTCGCAAATTTTAAATACGCCGAGTATTGCCTTTTCTATAGTAAATTTTTCAAAAAATAATCTTTTACTGTCGTAAATTTTAAATACGCCGAGGATTGCATTTTCTATAGTAAATTTTTCAAAAAATAATTTTTTACTGTCGCAAATTTTAAATACGCCGAGGATTGCCTTTTCCATAGTAAATTTCTCAAAAAATAATTTTTTACGGTCGCAAATTTTTAATACGCCGAAGATTGCCTTTTCTATAGTGAATTTGTCAAAAAATAAATTTTTACTGTCGCAAATTTTAAATACGCCGAGGATTGCCTTTTCTATAGTAAATTTTTCAAAAAATAATTTTTTTCTGTCGCAAATTTTAAATACGTCGAGGATTGCCTTTTCTATAGTAATTTTCTCAAAAAACTATTTTTTACGGTCGCAAATTTTTAATACGCCGAGGATTGCCTTTTCTATAGTGAATTTGTCAAAAAATAATTTTTTACTGTCGCAAATTTTAAATACGCCGAGGATTGCCTTTTCTATAGTGAATTTTTCAAAAAATAATTTTTTATTGTCGCAAATTTTAAATACGCCGAGGATTGCCTTTTATATAGTAAATTTTTCAAAAAATAATTTTTTACTGTCGCAAATTTTAAATACGCCGAGGATTGCCTTTTCTATAGTAAATTTTTCAAAAAATAATTTTTTACTGTCGCAAATTTTAAATACGCCGAGGATTGCCTTTTCTATAGTAAATTTTTCAAAAAATAATTTTTTACGGTCGCAAATTTTAAATACGCCGAGGATTGCCTTTTCTATAGTGAATTTGTCAAAATAATATTTTTTATTGTCGCAAATTTTAAATACACCGAGGATTGCATTTTCTATAGTGAATTTGTCAAAAAATAATTTTTTACTGTCGAAAATTTTAAACACGCCGAGTATTGCCTTTTCTATAGTGAATTTGTCAAAAAATAATTTTTTACAGTCGCAAATTTTAAATACGCCGAGGATTGCCTTTTCTATAGTAAATTTTTCAAAAAATAATTTTTTACTCTCGCAAATTTTAAATACACCGAGGATGGCCTTTTCTATAGTAAATTTTTCAAAAAATAATTTTTTACTGTCGCAAATTTTAAATACGCCGAGGATTGCCTTTTCTATCGTAAATTTTTCAAAAAATAATTTTTTACTTACGCAAATTTTAAATACGCCGAGGATTGCCTTTTCTATAGTAAATTTTTCAAAAAATTATTTTTTACTGTCGCAAATTTTAAATACGCCGAGGATTGCCTTTTCTATAGTAAATTTTTCAAAATAATTTTTTACTGTCGCAAATTTTAAATACGCCGAGGATTGCCTTTTCTATAGTAAATTTTTCAAAAAATAATTTTTTACTATCCCAAATTTTAAATACGCAGAGGATTGCCTTTTCTATAGTAAATTTTTCAAAAAATAATTTTTTACTTACGCAAATTTTAAATACGCCGAGGATTGCTTTTTCTATAGTAAATTTTTTAAGAAATAATTTTTTACGGTCGCAAATTTTAAATACGCCGAGGATTGCCTTTTCTATAGAAAATTTTTCAAAAAATAATTTTTTACTATCCCAAATTTTAAATACGCAGAGGATTGCCTTTTCTATAGTAAATTTTTCAAAAAATAATTTTTTACTGTCGCAAATTTTAAATACGCCGAGGATTGCCTTTTCTATAGTAAATTTTTCAAAAAATAATTTTTTACGGTCGCAAATTTTAAATACGCCGAGGATTGCCTTTTCTATAGTGAATTTGTCAAAATAATATTTTTTATTGTCGCAAATTTTAAATACACCGAGGATTGCATTTTCTATAGTGAATTTGTCAAAAAATAATTTTTTACTGTCGAAAATTTTAAACACGCCGAGTATTGCCTTTTCTATAGTGAATTTGTCAAAAAATTATTTTTTACTGTCGCAAATTTTAAATACGCCGAGGATTGCCTTTTCTATAGTAAATTGTTCAAAAATAATTTTTTACTCTCGCAAATTTTAAATACGCCGAGGATTGCCTTTTCTATAGTAAATTTTTCAAAAAATAATTTTTTACTGTCGCAAATTTTAAATACGCCGAGGATTGCCTTTCCTATAGTAAATTTTTCAAAAAATAATTTTTTACTTACGCAAATTTTAAATACGCCGAGGATTGCCTTTTCTATAGTAAATTTTTCAAAAAATTATTTTTTACTGTCGCAAATTTTAAATACGCCGAGGATTGCCTTTTCTATAGTAAATTTTTCAAAATAATTTTTTACTGTCGCAAATTTTAAATACGCCGAGGATTGCCTTTTCTATAGTAAATTTTTCAAAAAATAATTTTTTACTATCGCAAATTTTAAATACGCCGAGGATTGCCTTTTCTATAGTAAATTTATCAAAAAATAATTTTTTACTGTCGCAAATTTTAAATACGCCTAGGATTGCCTTTTCTTTAGGGAATTTGTCAAAATAATATTTTTTACTGTCGCAAATTTTAAATACGCCGAGGATTGCCTTTTATATAGTAAATTTTTCAAAAAATAATTTTTTACTGTCGCAAATTTTAAATACGCCGTGGATTGCATTTTCTATAGTGAATTTGTCAAAAAATAAATTTTTACTGTCACAAATTTTATATACGCCGAGGATTGCCTTTTCTATAGTAAATTTATCAAAAAATAATTTTTTACCATCGCAAATTTTAAATACGCCGAGGATTGCCTTTTCTATAGTGAATTTGTCAAAAAATAATTTTTTACAGTCGCAAATTTTAAATACGCCGAGGATTGCCTTTTCTATAGTAAATTTTTCAAAAAATAATTTTTTACTCTCGCAAATTTTAAATACACCGAGGATGGCCTTTTCTATAGTAAATTTTTCAAAAAATAATTTTTTACTGTCGCAAATTTTAAATACGCCGAGGATTGCCTTTTCTGTCGTAAATTTTTCAAAAAATAATTTTTTACTTACGCAAATTTTAAATACGCCGAGGATTGCCTTTTCTATAGTAAATTTTTCAAAAAATTATTTTTTACTGTCGCAAATTTTAAATACGCCGAGGATTGCCTTTTCTATAGTAAATTTTTCAAAATAATTTTTTACTGTCGCAAATTTTAAATACGCCGAGGATTGCCTTTTCTATAGTAAATTTTTCAAAAAATAATTTTTTACTATCCCAAATTTTAAATACGCAGAGGATTGCCTTTTCTATAGTAAATTTTTCAAAAAATAATTTTTTACTTACGCAAATTTTAAATACGCCGAGGATTGCTTTTTCTATAGTAAATTTTTTAAGAAATTATTTTTTACGGTCGCAAATTTTAAATACGCCGAGGATTGCCTTTTCTATAGTGAATTTGTCAAAATAATATTTTTTATTGTCGCAAATTTTAAATACACCGAGGATTGCATTTTCTATAGTGAATTTGTCAAAAAATAATTCTTTACTGTCGAAAATTTTAAACACGCCGAGTATTGCCTTTTCTATAGTGAATTTGTCAAAAAATAATTTTTTACTGTCGCAAATTTTAAATACGCCGAGGATTGCCTTTTCTATAGTAAATTGTTCAAAAATAATTTTTTACTCTCGCAAATTTTAAATACGCCGAGGATTGCCTTTTCTATAGTAAATTTTTCAAAAAATAATTTTTTACTGTCGCAAATTTTAAATACGCCGAGGATTGCCTTTCCTATAGTAAATTTTTCAAAAAATAATTTTTTACTTACGCAAATTTTAAATACGCCGAGGATTGCCTTTTCTATAGTAAATTTTTCAAAAAATTATTTTTTACTGTCGCAAATTTTAAATACGCCGAGGATTGCCTTTTCTATAGTAAATTTTTCAAAAAATAATTTTTTACTATCGCAAATTTTAAATACGCAGAGGATTGCCTTTTCTATAGTAAATTTATCAAAAAATAATTTTTTACTGTCGCATATTTTAAATACGCCTAGGATTGCCTTTTCTTTAGGGAATTTGTCAAAATAATATTTTTTACTGTCGCAAATTTTAAATACGCCGAGGATTGCCTTTTATATAGTAAATTTTTCAAAAAATAACTTTTTACTGTCGCAAATTTTAAATACGCCGTGGATTGCATTTTCTATAGTGAATTTGTCAAAAAATAAATTTTTACTGTCGCAAATTTTATATACGCCGAGGATTGCCTTTTCTATAGTAAATTTATCAAAAAATAATTTTTTACTATCGCAAATTTTAAATACGCCGAGGATTGCCTTTTCTTTAGTAAATTTTTCAAAAAATAATTTTTTACAGTCGCAAATTTTAAATACGCCGAGGATTGCCTTTTCTCTAGTAAATTTTTCAAAAAATAATTTTTTACTGTCGCAAATTTTAAACACGTCGAGGATTGCCTTTTCTATAGTAAATTTTTCAAAAAATAATTTTTTACTGTCGCAAATTTTAAATACGCCGAGGATTGCCTTTTCTATAGTAAATTTTTCAAAAAATAATTTTTTACTGTCGCAAATTTTAAATACGCCTAGGATTGCCTTTTCTTTAGGGAATTTGTCAAAATAATATTTTTTACTGTCGCAAATTTTAAATACGCCGAGGATTGCCTTTTATATAGTAAATTTTTCAAAAAATAATTTTTTACTGTCGCAAATTTTAAATACGCCGTGGATTGCATTTTCTATAGTGAATTTGTCAAAAAATAAATTTTTACTGTCGCAAATTTTATATACGCCGAGGATTGCCTTTTCTATAGTAAATTTATCAAAAAATAATTTTTTACTATCGCAAATTTTAAATACGCCGAGGGTTGCCTTTTCTATAGTAAATTTTTCAAGAAATTATTTTTTACGGTCGCAAATTTTAAATACGCCGAGGATTGCCTTTTCTATAGTGAATTTGTCAAAATAATATTTTTTATTGTCGCAAATTTTGAATACGCCGAGGATTGCATTTTCTATAGTGAATTTGTCCAAATAATATTTTCTACTCTCGCAAATTTTGAATACGCCGAGGATTGCCTTTTCTATAGTGAATTTGTCGAAAAATAATTTTTTACTGTCGCAAATTTTAAATACGCCGAGGATTGCCTTTTCTATAGTAAATTTTTCAAAAAATAATTTTTTACTGTCGCAAATTTTAAATACGCCGAGGATTGCCTTTTCTATAGTAAATTTTTCAAAAAATAATTTTTTACTGTCGCAAATTTTAAATACGCCGAGGTTTGCCTTTTCTATAGTAAATTTTTCAAAAAATTATTTTTTACTGTCGCAAATTTTAAATACGCCGAGTATTGCCTTTTCTATAGTAAATTTTTCAAAAAATAATCTTTTACTGTCGTAAATTTTAAATACGCCGAGGATTGCATTTTCTATAGTAAATTTTTCAAAAAATAATTTTTTACTGTCGCAAATTTTAAATACGCCGAGGATTGCCTTATCCATAGTAAATTTCTCAAAAAATTATTTTTTACGGTCGCAAATTTTTAATACGCCGAAGATTGCCTTTTCTATAGTGAATTTGTCAAAAAATAAATTTTTACTGTCGCAAATTTTAAATACGCCGAGGATTGCCTTTTCTATAGTAAATTTTTCAAAAAATAATTTTTTTCTGTCGCAAATTTTAAATACGCCGAGGATTGCCTTTTCTATAGTAAATTTTTCAAAAAATAATTTTTTTCTGTCGCAAATTTTAAATACGTCGAGGATTGCCTTTTCTATAGTAATTTTCTCAAAAAACTATTTTTTACGGTCGCATATTTTTAATACGCCGAGGATTGCCTTTTCTATAGTGAATTTGTCAAAAAATAATTTTTTACTGTCGCAAATTTTAAATACGCCAAGGATTGCCTTTTCTATAGTGAATTTTTCAAAAAATAATTTTTTATTGTCGCAAATTTTAAATACGCCGAGGATTGCCTTTTCTCTAGTAAATTTTTCAAAAAATAATTTTTTACTGTCGCAAATTTTAAACACGTCGAGGATTGCCTTTTCTATAGTAAATTTTTCAAAAAATAATTTTTTACTGTCGCAAATTTTAAATACGCCGAGGATTGCCTTTTCTATAGTAAATTTTTCAAAAAATAATTTTTTACTGTCGCAAATTTTAAATACGCCGAGGATTGCCTTTTCTATAGTGAATTTTTCAAAAAATTAATTTTTACTGTCGCAAATTTTAAATACGCCGAGGTTTGCCTTTTCTATAGTAAATTTTTCAAGAAATTATTTTTTACGGTCGCAAATTTTAAATACGCCGAGGATTGCCTTTTCGATAGTAAATTTTTCAAAAAATAATTTTTTACGATCGCAAATTTTAAATACGCCGAGGGTTGCCTTTTCTATAGTAAATTTTTCAAGAAATTATTTTTTACGGTCGCAAATTTTAAATACGCCGAGGATTGCCTTTTCTATAGTGAATTTGTCAAAATAATATTTTTTATTGTCGCAAATTTTGAATACGCCGAGGATTGCCTTTTCTATAGTGAATTTGTCAAAAAATAATTTTTTACTGTCGCAAATTTTAAATACGCCGAGGATTGCCTTTTCTATAGTAAATTTTTCAAAAAATAATTTTTTACTGTCGCAAATTTTAAATACGCCGAGGATTGCCTTTTCTATAGTAAATTTTTCAAAAAATAATTTTTTACTGTCGCAAATTTTAAATACGCCGAGGTTTGCCTTTTCTATAGTAAATTTTTCAAAAAATTATTTTTTACTGTCGCAAATTTTAAATACGCCGAGTATTGCCTTTTCTATAGTAAATTTTTCAAAAAATAATCTTTTACTGTCGTAAATTTTAAATACGCCGAGGATTGCATTTTCTATAGTAAATTTTTCTAAAAATAATTTTTTACTGTCGCAAATTTTAAATACGCCGAGGATTGCCTTTTCCATAGTAAATTTCTCAAAAAATTATTTTTTACGGTCGCAAATTTTTAATACGCCGAAGATTGCCTTTTCTATAGTGAATTTGTCAAAAAATAAATTTTTACTGTCGCAAATTTTAAATACGCCGAGGATTGCCTTTTCTATAGTAAATTTTTCAAAAAATAATTTTTTTCTGTCGCAAATTTTAAATACGTCGAGGATTGCCTTTTCTATAGTAATTTTCTCAAAAAACTATTTTTTACGGTCGCAAATTTTTAATACGCCGAGGATTGCCTTTTCTATAGTGAATTTGTCAAAAAATAATTTTTTACTGTCGCAAATTTTAAATACGCCGAGGATTGCCTTTTCTATAGTGAATTTTTCAAAAAATAATTTTTTATTGTCGCAAATTTTAAATACGCCGAGGATTGCCTTTTATATAGTAAATTTTTCAAAAAATAATTTTTTACTGTCGCAAATTTTAAATACGCCGAGGATTGCCTTTTCTATAGTAAATTTTTCAAAAAATAATTTTTTACTGTCGCAAATTTTAAATACGCCGAGGATTGCCTTTTCTATAGTAAATTTTTCAAAAAATAATTTTTTACGGTCGCAAATTTTAAATACGCCGAGGATTGCCTTTTCTATAGTGAATTTGTCAAAATAATATTTTTTATTGTCGCAAATTTTAAATACACCGAGGATTGCATTTTCTATAGTGAATTTGTCAAAAAATAATTTTTTACTGTCGAAAATTTTAAACACGCCGAGTATTGCCTTTTCTATAGTGAATTTGTCAAAAAATAATTTTTTACAGTCGCAAATTTTAAATACGCCGAGGATTGCCTTTTCTATAGTAAATTTTTCAAAAAATAATTTTTTACTCTCGCAAATTTTAAATACACCGAGGATGGCCTTTTCTATAGTAAATTTTTCAAAAAATAATTTTTTACTGTCGCAAATTTTAAATACGCCGAGGATTGCCTTTTCTATCGTAAATTTTTCAAAAAATAATTTTTTACTATCCCAAATTTTAAATACGCAGAGGATTGCCTTTTCTATAGTAAATTTTTCAAAAAATAATTTTTTACTTACGCAAATTTTAAATACGCCGAGGATTGCTTTTTCTATAGTAAATTTTTTAAGAAATAATTTTTTACGGTCGCAAATTTTAAATACGCCGAGGATTGCCTTTTCTATAGAAAATTTTTCAAAAAATAATTTTTTACTATCCCAAATTTTAAATACGCAGAGGATTGCCTTTTCTATAGTAAATTTTTCAAAAAATAATTTTTTACTGTCGCAAATTTTAAATACGCCGAGGATTGCCTTTTCTATAGTAAATTTTTCAAAAAATAATTTTTTACGGTCGCAAATTTTAAATACGCCGAGGATTGCCTTTTCTATAGTGAATTTGTCAAAATAATATTTTTTATTGTCGCAAATTTTAAATACACCGAGGATTGCATTTTCTATAGTGAATTTGTCAAAAAATAATTTTTTACTGTCGAAAATTTTAAACACGCCGAGTATTGCCTTTTCTATAGTGAATTTGTCAAAAAATTATTTTTTACTGTCGCAAATTTTAAATACGCCGAGGATTGCCTTTTCTATAGTAAATTGTTCAAAAATAATTTTTTACTCTCGCAAATTTTAAATACGCCGAGGATTGCCTTTTCTATAGTAAATTTTTCAAAAAATAATTTTTTACTGTCGCAAATTTTAAATACGCCGAGGATTGCCTTTCCTATAGTAAATTTTTCAAAAAATAATTTTTTACTTACGCAAATTTTAAATACGCCGAGGATTGCCTTTTCTATAGTAAATTTTTCAAAAAATTATTTTTTACTGTCGCAAATTTTAAATACGCCGAGGATTGCCTTTTCTATAGTAAATTTTTCAAAATAATTTTTTACTGTCGCAAATTTTAAATACGCCGAGGATTGCCTTTTCTATAGTAAATTTTTCAAAAAATAATTTTTTACTATCGCAAATTTTAAATACGCCGAGGATTGCCTTTTCTATAGTAAATTTATCAAAAAATAATTTTTTACTGTCGCAAATTTTAAATACGCCTAGGATTGCCTTTTCTTTAGGGAATTTGTCAAAATAATATTTTTTACTGTCGCAAATTTTAAATACGCCGAGGATTGCCTTTTATATAGTAAATTTTTCAAAAAATAATTTTTTACTGTCGCAAATTTTAAATACGCCGTGGATTGCATTTTCTATAGTGAATTTGTCAAAAAATAAATTTTTACTGTCACAAATTTTATATACGCCGAGGATTGCCTTTTCTATAGTAAATTTATCAAAAAATAATTTTTTACCATCGCAAATTTTAAATACGCCGAGGATTGCCTTTTCTATAGTGAATTTGTCAAAAAATAATTTTTTACAGTCGCAAATTTTAAATACGCCGAGGATTGCCTTTTCTATAGTAAATTTTTCAAAAAATAATTTTTTACTCTCGCAAATTTTAAATACACCGAGGATGGCCTTTTCTATAGTAAATTTTTCAAAAAATAATTTTTTACTGTCGCAAATTTTAAATACGCCGAGGATTGCCTTTTCTGTCGTAAATTTTTCAAAAAATAATTTTTTACTTACGCAAATTTTAAATACGCCGAGGATTGCCTTTTCTATAGTAAATTTTTCAAAAAATTATTTTTTACTGTCGCAAATTTTAAATACGCCGAGGATTGCCTTTTCTATAGTAAATTTTTCAAAATAATTTTTTACTGTCGCAAATTTTAAATACGCCGAGGATTGCCTTTTCTATAGTAAATTTTTCAAAAAATAATTTTTTACTATCCCAAATTTTAAATACGCAGAGGATTGCCTTTTCTATAGTAAATTTTTCAAAAAATAATTTTTTACTTACGCAAATTTTAAATACGCCGAGGATTGCTTTTTCTATAGTAAATTTTTTAAGAAATTATTTTTTACGGTCGCAAATTTTAAATACGCCGAGGATTGCCTTTTCTATAGTGAATTTGTCAAAATAATATTTTTTATTATCGCAAATTTTAAATACACCGAGGATTGCATTTTCTATAGTGAATTTGTCAAAAAATAATTCTTTACTGTCGAAAATTTTAAACACGCCGAGTATTGCCTTTTCTATAGTGAATTTGTCAAAAAATAATTTTTTACTGTCGCAAATTTTAAATACGCCGAGGATTGCCTTTTCTATAGTAAATTGTTCAAAAATAATTTTTTACTCTCGCAAATTTTAAATACGCCGAGGATTGCCTTTTCTATAGTAAATTTTTCAAAAAATAATTTTTTACTGTCGCAAATTTTAAATACGCCGAGTATTGCCTTTCCTATAGTAAATTTTTCAAAAAATAATTTTTTACTTACGCAAATTTTAAATACGCCGAGGATTGCCTTTTCTATAGTAAATTTTTCAAAAAATTATTTTTTACTGTCGCAAATTTTAAATACGCCGAGGATTGCCTTTTCTATAGTAAATTTTTCAAAAAATAATTTTTTACTATCGCAAATTTTAAATACGCAGAGGATTGCCTTTTCTATAGTAAATTTATCAAAAAATAATTTTTTACTGTCGCAAATTTTAAATACGCCTAGGATTGCCTTTTCTTTAGGGAATTTGTCAAAATAATATTTTTTACTGTCGCAAATTTTAAATACGCCGAGGATTGCCTTTTATATAGTAAATTTTTCAAAAAATAACTTTTTACTGTCGCAAATTTTAAATACGCCGTGGATTGCATTTTCTATAGTGAATTTGTCAAAAAATAAATTTTTACTGTCGCAAATTTTATATACGCCGAGGATTGCCTTTTCTATAGTAAATTTATCAAAAAATAATTTTTTACTATCGCAAATTTTAAATACGCCGAGGATTGCCTTTTCTTTAGTAAATTTTTCAAAAAATAATTTTTTACAGTCGCAAATTTTAAATACGCCGAGGATTGCCTTTTCTCTAGTAAATTTTTCAAAAAATAATTTTTTACTGTCGCAAATTTTAAACACGTCGAGGATTGCCTTTTCTATAGTAAATTTTTCAAAAAATAATTTTTTACTGTCGCAAATTTTAAATACGCCGAGGATTGCCTTTTCTATAGTAAATTTTTCAAAAAATAATTTTTTACTGTCGCAAATTTTAAATACGCCTAGGATTGCCTTTTCTTTAGGGAATTTGTCAAAATAATATTTTTTACTGTCGCAAATTTTAAATACGCCGAGGATTGCCTTTTATATAGTAAATTTTTCAAAAAATAATTTTTTACTGTCGCAAATTTTAAATACGCCGTGGATTGCATTTTCTATAGTGAATTTGTCAAAAAATAAATTTTTACTGTCGCAAATTTTATATACGCCGAGGATTGCCTTTTCTATAGTAAATTTATCAAAAAATAATTTTTTACTATCGCAAATTTTAAATACGCCGAGGGTTGCCTTTTCTATAGTAAATTTTTCAAGAAATTATTTTTTACGGTCGCAAATTTTAAATACGCCGAGGATTGCCTTTTCTATAGTGAATTTGTCAAAATAATATTTTTTATTGTCGCAAATTTTGAATACGCCGAGGATTGCATTTTCTATAGTGAATTTGTCCAAATAATATTTTCTACTCTCGCAAATTTTGAATACGCCGAGGATTGCCTTTTCTATAGTGAATTTGTCAAAAAATAATTTTTTACTGTCGCAAATTTTAAATACGCCGAGGATTGCCTTTTCTATAGTAAATTTTTCAAAAAATAATTTTTTACTGTCGCAAATTTTAAATACGCCGAGGATTGCCTTTTCTATAGTAAATTTTTCAAAAAATAATTTTTTACTGTCGCAAATTTTAAATACGCCGAGGTTTGCCTTTTCTATAGTAAATTTTTCAAAAAATTATTTTTTACTGTCGCAAATTTTAAATACGCCGAGTATTGCCTTTTCTATAGTAAATTTTTCAAAAAATAATCTTTTACTGTCGTAAATTTTAAATACGCCGAGGATTGCATTTTCTATAGTAAATTTTTCAAAAAATAATTTTTTACTGTCGCAAATTTTAAATACGCCGAGGATTGCCTTATCCATAGTAAATTTCTCAAAAAATTATTTTTTACGGTCGCAAATTTTTAATACGCCGAGGATTGCCTTTTCTATAGTGAATTTTTCAAAAAATTAATTTTTACTGTCGCAAATTTTAAATACGCCGAGGTTTGCCTTTTCTATAGTAAATTTTTCAAGAAATTATTTTTTACGGTCGCAAATTTTAAATACGCCGAGGATTGCCTTTTCGATAGTAAATTTTTCAAAAAATAATTTTTTACGATCGCAAATTTTAAATACGCCGAGGGTTGCCTTTTCTATAGTAAATTTTTCAAGAAATTATTTTTTACGGTCGCAAATTTTAAATACGCCGAGGATTGCCTTTTCTATAGTAAATTTTTCAAAAAATAATTTTTTTCTGTCGCAAATTTTAAATACGCCGAGGATTGCCTTTTCTATAGTAAATTTTTCAAAAAATAATTTTTTTCTGTCGCAAATTTTAAATACGTCGAGGATTGCCTTTTCTATAGTAATTTTCTCAAAAAACTATTTTTTACGGTCGCATATTTTTAATACGCCGAGGATTGCCTTTTCTATAGTGAATTTGTCAAAAAATAATTTTTTACTGTCGCAAATTTTAAATACGCCAAGGATTGCCTTTTCTATAGTGAATTTTTCAAAAAATAATTTTTTATTGTCGCAAATTTTAAATACGCCGAGGATTGCCTTTTCTCTAGTAAATTTTTCAAAAAATAATTTTTTACTGTCGCAAATTTTAAACACGTCGAGGATTGCCTTTTCTATAGTAAATTTTTCAAAAAATAATTTTTTACTGTCGCAAATTTTAAATACGCCGAGGATTGCCTTTTCTATAGTAAATTTTTCAAAAAATAATTTTTTACTGTCGCAAATTTTAAATACGCCGAGGATTGCCTTTTCTATAGTGAATTTTTCAAAAAATTAATTTTTACTGTCGCAAATTTTAAATACGCCGAGGTTTGCCTTTTCTATAGTAAATTTTTCAAGAAATTATTTTTTACGGTCGCAAATTTTAAATACGCCGAGGATTGCCTTTTCGATAGTAAATTTTTCAAAAAATAATTTTTTACGATCGCAAATTTTAAATACGCCGAGGGTTGCCTTTTCTATAGTAAATTTTTCAAGAAATTATTTTTTACGGTCGCAAATTTTAAATACGCCGAGGATTGCCTTTTCTATAGTGAATTTGTCAAAATAATATTTTTTATTGTCGCAAATTTTGAATACGCCGAGGATTGCCTTTTCTATAGTGAATTTGTCAAAAAATAATTTTTTACTGTCGCAAATTTTAAATACGCCGAGGATTGCCTTTTCTATAGTAAATTTTTCAAAAAATAATTTTTTACTGTCGCAAATTTTAAATACGCCGAGGATTGCCTTTTCTATAGTAAATTTTTCAAAAAATAATTTTTTACTGTCGCAAATTTTAAATACGCCGAGGTTTGCCTTTTCTATAGTAAATTTTTCAAAAAATTATTTTTTACTGTCGCAAATTTTAAATACGCCGAGTATTGCCTTTTCTATAGTAAATTTTTCAAAAAATAATCTTTTACTGTCGTAAATTTTAAATACGCCGAGGATTGCATTTTCTATAGTAAATTTTTCTAAAAATAATTTTTTACTGTCGCAAATTTTAAATACGCCGAGGATTGCCTTTTCCATAGTAAATTTCTCAAAAAATTATTTTTTACGGTCGCAAATTTTTAATACGCCGAAGATTGCCTTTTCTATAGTGAATTTGTCAAAAAATAAATTTTTACTGTCGCAAATTTTAAATACGCCGAGGATTGCCTTTTCTATAGTAAATTTTTCAAAAAATAATTTTTTTCTGTCGCAAATTTTAAATACGTCGAGGATTGCCTTTTCTATAGTAATTTTCTCAAAAAACTATTTTTTACGGTCGCAAATTTTTAATACGCCGAGGATTGCCTTTTCTATAGTGAATTTGTCAAAAAATAATTTTTTACTGTCGCAAATTTTAAATACGCCGAGGATTGCCTTTTCTATAGTGAATTTTTCAAAAAATAATTTTTTATTGTCGCAAATTTTAAATACGCCGAGGATTGCCTTTTATATAGTAAATTTTTCAAAAAATAATTTTTTACTGTCGCAAATTTTAAATACGCCGAGGATTGCCTTTTCTATAGTAAATTTTTCAAAAAATAATTTTTTACTGTCGCAAATTTTAAATACGCCGAGGATTGCCTTTTCTATAGTAAATTTTTCAAAAAATAATTTTTTACGGTCGCAAATTTTAAATACGCCGAGCATTGCCTTTTCTATAGTGAATTTGTCAAAATAATATTTTTTATTGTCGCAAATTTTAAATACACCGAGGATTGCATTTTCTATAGTGAATTTGTCAAAAAATAATTTTTTACTGTCGAAAATTTTAAACACGCCGAGTATTGCCTTTTCTATAGTGAATTTGTCAAAAAATAATTTTTTACAGTCGCAAATTTTAAATACGCCGAGGATTGCCTTTTCTATAGTAAATTTTTCAAAAAATAATTTTTTACTCTCGCAAATTTTAAATACACCGAGGATGGCCTTTTCTATAGTAAATTTTTCAAAAAATAATTTTTTACTGTCGCAAATTTTAAATACGCCGAGGATTGCCTTTTCTATCGTAAATTTTTCAAAAAATAATTTTTTACTTACGCAAATTTTAAATACGCCGAGGATTGCCTTTTCTATAGTAAATTTTTCAAAAAATTATTTTTTACTGTCGCAAATTTTAAATACGCCGAGGATTGCCTTTTCTATAGTAAATTTTTCAAAATAATTTTTTACTGTCGCAAATTTTAAATACGCCGAGGATTGCCTTTTCTATAGTAAATTTTTCAAAAAATAATTTTTTACTATCCCAAATTTTAAATACGCAGAGGATTGCCTTTTCTATAGTAAATTTTTCAAAAATAATTTTTTACTTACGCAAATTTTAAATACGCCGAGGATTGCTTTTTCTATAGTAAATTTTTTAAGAAATTATTTTTTACGGTCGCAAATTTTAAATACGCCGAGGATTGCCTTTTCTATAGTGAATTTGTCAAAATAATATTTTTTATTGTCGCAAATTTTAAATACACCGAGGATTGCATTTTCTATAGTGAATTTGTCAAAAAATAATTTTTTACTGTCGAAAATTTTAAACACGCCGAGTATTGCCTTTTCTATAGTGAATTTGTCAAAAAATAATTTTTTACTGTCGCAAATTTTAAATACGCCGAGGATTGCCTTTTCTATAGTAAATTGTTCAAAAATAATTTTTTACCCTCGCAAATTTTAAATACGCCGAGGATTGCCTTTTCTATCGTAAATTTTTCAAAAAATAATTTTTTACTTACGCAAATTTTAAATACGCCGAGGATTGCCTTTTCTATAGTAAATTTTTCAAAAAATAATTTTTTACTGTCGCAAATTTTAAATACGCCGAGGATTGCCTTTCCTATAGTAAATTTTTCAAAAAATAATTTTTTACTTACGCAAATTTTAAATACGCCGAGGATTGCCTTTTCTATAGTAAATTTTTCAAAAAATTATTTTTTACAGTCGCAAATTTTAAATACGCCGAGGATTGCCTTTTCTATAGTAAATTTTTCAAAATAATTTTTTACTGTCGCAAATTTTAAATACGCCGAGGATTGCCTTTTCTATAGTAAATTTTTCAAAAAATAATTTTTTACTATCGCAAATTTTAAATACGCCGAGGATTGCCTTTTCTATAGTAAATTTATCAAAAAATAATTTTTTACTGTCGCAAATTTTAAATACGCCTAGGATTGCCTTTTCTTTAGGGAATTTGTCAAAATAATATTTTTTACTGTCGCAAATTTTAAATACGCCGAGGATTGCCTTTTATATAGTAAATTTTTCAAAAAATAATTTTTTACTGTCGCAAATTTTAAATACGCCGTGGATTGCATTTTCTATAGTGAATTTGTCAAAAAATAAATTTTTACTGTCGCAAATTTTATATACGCCGAGGATTGCCTTTTCTATAGTAAATTTATCAAAAAATAATTTTTTACTATCGCAAATTTTAAATACGCCGAGGATTGCCTTTTCTATAGTGAATTTGTCAAAAAATAATTTTTTACAGTCGCAAATTTTAAATACGCCGAGGATTGCCTTTTCTATAGTAAATTTTTCAAAAAATAATTTTTTACTCTCGCAAATTTTAAATACACCGAGGATGGCCTTTTCTATAGTAAATTTTTCAAAAAATAATTTTTTACTGTCGCAAATTTTAAATACGCCGAGGATTGCCTTTTCTATCGTAAATTTTTCAAAAAATAATTTTTTACTTACGCAAATTTTAAATACGCCGAGGATTGCCTTTTCTATAGTAAATTTTTCAAAAAATTATTTTTTACTGTCGCAAATTTTAAATACGCCGAGGATTGCCTTTTCTATAGTAAATTTTTCAAAATAATTTTTTACTGTCGCAAATTTTAAATACGCCGAGGATTGCCTTTTCTATAGTAAATTTTTCAAAAAATAATTTTTTACTATCCCAAAATTTAAATACGCAGAGGATTGCCTTTTCTATAGTAAATTTTTCAAAAAATAATTTTTTACTTACGCAAATTTTAAATACGCCGAGGATTGCTTTTTCTATAGTAAATTTTTTAAGAAATTATTTTTTACGGTCGCAAATTTTAAATACGCCGAGGATTGCCTTTTCTATAGTGAATTTGTCAAAATAATATTTTTTATTGTCGCAAATTTTAAATACACCGAGGATTGCATTTTCTATAGTGAATTTGTCAAAAAATAATTCTTTACTGTCGAAAATTTTAAACACGCCGAGTATTGCCTTTTCTATAGTGAATTTGTCAAAAAATAATTTTTTACTGTCGCAAATTTTAAATACGCCGAGGATTGCCTTTTCTATAGTAAATTGTTCAAAAATAATTTTTTACTCTCGCAAATTTTAAATACGCCGAGGATTGCCTTTTCTATAGAAAATTTTTCAAAAAATAATTTTTTACTGTCGCAAATTTTAAATACGCCGAGGATTGCCTTTCCTATAGTAAATTTTTCAAAAAATAATTTTTTACTTACGCAAATTTTAAATACGCCGAGGATTGCCTTTTCTATAGTAAATTTTTCAAAAAATTATTTTTTACTGTCGCAAATTTTAAATACGCCGAGGATTGCCTTTTCTATAGTAAATTTTTCAAAAAATAATTTTTTACTATCGCAAATTTTAAATACGCAGAGGATTGCCTTTTCTATAGTAAATTTATCAAAAAATAATTTTTTACTGTCGCAAATTTTAAATACGCCTAGGATTGCCTTTTCTTTAGGGAATTTGTCAAAATAATATTTTTTACTGTCGCAAATTTTAAATACGCCGAGGATTGCCTTTTATATAGTAAATTTTTCAAAAAATAATTTTTTACTGTCGCAAATTTTAAATACGCCGTGGATTGCATTTTCTATAGTGAATTTGTCAAAAAATAAATTTTTACTGTCGCAAATTTTATATACGCCGAGGATTGCCTTTCCTATAGTAAATTTATCAAAAAATAATTTTTTACTATCGCAAATTTTAAATACGCCGAGGATTGCCTTTTCTTTAGTAAATTTTTCAAAAAATAATTTTTTACAGTCGCAAATTTTAAATACGCCGAGGATTGCCTTTTCTCTAGTAAATTTTTCAAAAAATAATTTTTTACTGTCGCAAATTTTAAACACGTCGAGGATTGCCTTTTCTATAGTAAATTTTTCAAAAAATAATTTTTTACTGTCGCAAATTTTAAATACGCCGAGGATTGCCTTTTCTATAGTAAATTTTTCAAAAAATAATTTTTTACTGTCGCCAATTTTAAATACGCCGAGGATTGCCTTTTCTATAGTGAATTTGTCAAAAAATAATTTTTTACTGTCGCAAATTTTAAGTACGCCGAGGATTGCCTTTTATATAGTGAATTTTTCAAAAAATTAATTTTTACTGTCGCAAATTTTAAATACGCCGAGGTTTGCCTTTTCTATAGTAAATTTTTCAAAAAATAATTTTTTACTGTCGCAAATTTTAAATACGCCGAGGATTGCCTTTTCGATAGTAAATTTTTCAAAAAATAATTTTTTACGGTCGCAAATTTTAAATACGCCGAGGGTTGCCTTTTCTATAGTAAATTTTTCAAGAAATTATTTTTTACGGTCGCAAATTTTAAATACGCCGAGGATTGCCTTTTCTATAGTGAATTTGTCAAAATAATATTTTCTATTGTCGCAAATTTTGAATACGCCGAGGATTGCATTTTCTATAGTGAATTTGTCAAAATAATATTTTCTACTCTCGCAAATTTTGAATACGCCGAGGATTGCCTTTTCTATAGTGAATTTGTCAAAAAATAATTTTTTACTGTCGCAAATTTTAAATACGCCGAGGATTGCCTTTTCTATAGTAAATTTTTCAAAAAATAATTTTTTACTGTCGCAAATTTTAAATACGCCGAGGATTGCCTTTTCTATAGTAAATTTTTCAAAAAATAATTTTTTACTGTCGCAAATTTTAAATACGCCGAGGTTTGCCTTTTCTATAGTAAATTTTTCAAAAAATAATTTTTTACTGTCGCAAATTTTAAATACGCCGTGGATTGCATTTTCTATAGTGAATTTGTCAAAAAATAAATTTTTACTGTCGCAAATTTTATATACGCCGAGGATTGCCTTTTCTATAGTAAATTTATCAAAAAATAATTTTTTACTATCGCAAATTTTAAATACGCCGAGGATTGCCTTTTCTTTAGTAAATTTTTCAAAAAATAATTTTTTACAGTCGCAAATTTTAAATACGCCGAGGATTGCCTTTTCTCTAGTAAATTTTTCAAAAAATAATTTTTTACTGTCGCAAATTTTAAACACGTCGAGGATTGCCTTTTCTATAGTAAATTTGTCAAAAAATAAATTTTTACTGTCGCAAATTTTAAATACGCCGAGGATTGCCTTTTCTATAGTAAATTTTTCAAAAAATAATTTTTTTCTGTCGCAAATTTTAAATACGTCGAGGATTGCCTTTTCTATAGTAATTTTCTCAAAAAACTATTTTTTACGGTCGCATATTTTTAATACGCCGAGGATTGCCTTTTCTATAGTGAATTTGTCAAAAAATAATTTTTTACTGTCGCAAATTTTAAATACGCCGAGGATTGCCTTTTCTATAGTGAATTTTTCAAAAAATAATTTTTTATTGTCGCAAATTTTAAATACGCCGAGGATTGCCTTTTATATAGTAAATTTTTCAAAAAATAATTTTTTACTGTCGCAAATTTTAAATACGCCGAGGATTGCCTTTTCTATAGTAAATTTTTCAAAAAATAATTTTTTACTGTCGCAAATTTTAAATACGCCGAGGATTGCCTTTTCTATAGTAAATTTTTCAAAAAATAATTTTTTACGGTCGCAAATTTTAAATACGCCGAGGATTGCCTTTTCTATAGTGAATTTGTCAAAATAATATTTTTTATTGTCGCAAATTTTAAATACACCGAGGATTGCATTTTCTATAGTGAATTTGTCAAAAAATAATTTTTTACTGTCGAAAATTTTAAACACGCCGAGAATTGCCTTTTCTATAGTGAATTTTTCAAAAAATAATTTTTTACTGTCGCAAATTTTAAATACGCCGAGGATTGCCTTTTCTATAGTAAATTTTTCAAAAAATTATTTTTTACTATCCCAAATTTTAAATACGCAGAGGATTGCCTTTTCTATAGTAAATTTTTCAAAAAATAATTTTTTACTTACGCAAATTTTAAATACGCCGAGTATTGCTTTTTCTATAGTAAATTTTTTAAGAAATTATTTTTTACGGTCGCAAATTTTAAATACGCCGAGGATTTCCTTTTCTATAGTGAATTTGTCAAAATAATATTTTTTATTGTCGCAAATTTTAAATACACCGAGGATTGCATTTTCTATAGTGAATTTGTCAAAAAATAATTTTTTACTGTCGAAAATTTTAAACACGCCGAGTATTGCCTTTTCTATAGTGAATTTGTCAAAAAATAATTTTTTACTGTCGCAAATTTTAAATACGCCGAGGATTGCCTTTTCTATAGTAAATTTTTCAAAAATAATTTTTTACTCTCGCAAATTTTAAATACGCCGAGGATTGCCTTTTCTATACTAAATTTTTCAAAAAATAATTTTTTACTGTCGCAAATTTTAAATACGCCGAGGATTGCCTTTCCTATAGTAAATTTTTCAAAAAATAATTTTTTACTTACGCCAATTTTAAATACGCCGAGGATTGCCTTTTCTATAGTAAATTTTTCAAAAAATTATTTTTTACTGTCGCAAATTTTAAATACGCCGAGGATTGCCTTTTCTATAGTAAATTTTTCAAAAAATAATTTTTTACTGTCGCAAATTTTAAATACGCCGAGGATTGCCTTTTCTATAGTAAATTTTTCAAAAAATAATTTTTTACTTACGCAAATTTTAAATACGCGAGGATTGCCTTTTCTATAGTATATTTTTCAAAAATTATTTTTTACTGTCGCAAATTTTAAATACGCCGAGGATTGCCTTTTCTATAGTAAATTTTTCAAAATAATTTTTTACTGTCGCAAATTTTAAATACGCCGAGGATTGCCTTTTCTATAGTAAATTTTTCAAAAAATAATTTTTTACTATCCCAAATTTTAAATACGCAGAGGATTGCCTTTTCTATAGTAAATTTTTCAAAAATAATTTTTTACTTACGCAAATTTTAAATACGCCGAGGATTGCTTTTTCTATAGTAAATTTTTTAAGAAATTATTTTTACGGTCGCAAATTTTAAATACGCCGAGGATTGCCTTTTCTATAGTGAATTTGTCAAAATATATTTTTTATTGTCGCAAATTTTAAATACACCGAGGATTGCATTTTCTATAGTGAATTTGTCAAAAAATAATTTTTTACTGTCGAAAATTTTAAACACGCCGAGTATTGCCTTTTCTATAGTGAATTTGTCAAAAAATAATTTTTTACTGTCGCAAATTTTAAATACGCCGAGGATTGCCTTTTCTATAGTAAATTGTTCAAAATAATTTTTTACTCTCGCAATTTTAAATACGCCGAGGATTGCCTTTTCTATAGTAAATTTTTCAAAAAATAATTTTTTACTGTCGCAAATTTTAAATACGCCGAGGATTGCCTTTCCTATAGTAAATTTTTCAAAAATAATTTTTTACTTACGCAAATTTTAAATACGCCGAGGATTGCCTTTTCTATAGTAAATTTTTCAAAAATTATTTTTTACTGTCGCAAATTTTAAATACGCCGAGGATTGCCTTTTCTATAGTAAATTTTTCAAAATAATTTTTTACTGTCGCAAATTTTAAATACGCCGAGGATTGCCTTTTCTATAGTAAATTTTTCAAAAAAATAATTTTTTACTATCGCAAATTTTAAATACGCAGAGGATTGCCTTTTCTATAGTAAATTTATCAAAAAATAATTTTTTACTGTCGCAAATTTTAAATACGCCTAGGATTGCCTTTTCTTTAGGGAATTTGTCAAAATAATATTTTTACTGTCGCAAATTTTAAATACGCCGAGGATTGCCTTTTATATAGTAAATTTTTCAAAAATAATTTTTTACTGTCGCAAATTTTAAATACGCCGTGGATTGCATTTTCTATAGTGAATTTGTCAAAAAATAAATTTTTACTGTCGCAAATTTTATATACGCCGAGGATTGCCTTTTCTATAGTAAATTTATCAAAAAATAATTTTTTACTATCGCAAATTTTAAATACGCCGAGGATTGCCTTTTCTTTAGTAAAATTTTTCAAAAAAATAATTTTTTACAGTCGCAAATTTTAAATACGCGAGGATTGCCTTTTCTCTAGTAAATTTTTCAAAAAATAATTTTTTACTGTCGCAAATTTTAAACACGTCGAGGATTGCCTTTTCTATAGTAAATTTTTCAAAAAATATTTTTTACTGTCGCAAATTTTAAATACGCCGAGGATTGCCTTTTCTATAGTAAATTTTTCAAAAAATAATTTTTTACTGTCGCCAATTTTAAATACGCCGAGGATTGCCTTTTCTATAGTGAATTTGTCAAAAATAATTTTTTACTGTCGCAAATTTTAAGTACGCCGAGGATTGCCTTTTATATAGTGAATTTTTCAAAAATTAATTTTTACTGTCGCAAATTTTAAATACGCCGAGGTTTGCCTTTTCTATAGTAAATTTTTCAAAAAATAATTTTTTACTGTCGCAAATTTTAAATACGCCGAGGATTGCCTTTTCGATAGTAAATTTTTCAAAAAATAATTTTTTACGGTCGCAAATTTTAAATACGCCGAGGGTTGCCTTTTCTATAGTAAATTTTTCAAGAAATTATTTTTTACGGTCGCAAATTTTAAATACGCCGAGGATTGCCTTTTCTATAGTGAATTTGTCAAAATAATATTTTTTATTGTCGCAAATTTTGAATACGCCGAGGATTGCATTTTCTATAGTGAATTTGTCAAAATAATATTTTCTACTCTCGCAAATTTTGAATACGCCGAGGTTTGCCTTTTCTATAGTGAATTTGTCAAAAAATAATTTTTTACTGTCGCAAATTTTAAATACGCCGAGGATTGCCTTTTCTATAGTAAATTTTTCAAAAAATAATTTTTTACTGCCGCAAATTTTAAATACGCCGAGGATTGCCTTTTCTATAGTAAATTTTTCAAAAAATAATTTTTTACTGTTGCAAATTTTAAATACGCCGAGGTTTGCCTTTTCTATAGTAAATTTTTCAAAAAATTATTTTTTACTGTCGCAAATTTTAAATACGCCGAGTATTGCCTTTTCTATAGTAAATTTTTCAAAAAATAATCTTTTACTGTCGTAAATTTTAAATACGCCGAGGATTGCATTTTCTATAGTAAATTTTTCAAAAAATAATTTTTTACTGTCGCAAATTTTAAATACGCCGAGGATTGCCTTATCCATAGTAAATTTCTCAAAAAATTATTTTTTACGGTAGCAAATTTTTAATACGCCGAAGATTGCCTTTTCTATAGTGAATTTGTCAAAAAATAAATTTTTACTGTCGCAAATTTTAAATACGCCGAGGATTGCCTTTTCTATAGTAAATTTTTCAAAAAATAATTTTTTTCTGTCGCAAATTTTAAATACGTCGAGGATTGCCTTTTCTATAGTAATTTTCTCAAAAAACTATTTTTTACGGTCGCATATTTTTAATACGCCGAGGATTGCCTTTTCTATAGTGAATTTGTCAAAAAATAATTTTTTACTGTCGCAAATTTTAAATACGCCGAGGATTGCCTTTTCTATAGTGAATTTTTCAAAAAATAATTTTTTATTGTCGCAAATTTTAAATACGCCGAGGATTGCCTTTTATATAGTAAATTTTTCAAAAAATAATTTTTTACTGTCGCAAATTTTAAATACGCCGAGGATTGCCTTTTCTATAGTAAATTTTTCAAAAAATAATTTTTTACTGTCGCAAATTTTAAATACGCCGAGGATTGCCTTTTCTATAGTAAATTTTTCAAAAAATAATTTTTTACGGTCGCAAATTTTAAATACGCCGAGGATTGCCTTTTCTATAGTGAATTTGTCAAAATAATATTTTTTATTGTCGCAAATTTTAAATACACCGAGGATTGCATTTTCTATAGTGAATTTGTCAAAAAATAATTTTTTACTGTCGAAGATTTTAAACACGCCGAGTATTGCCTTTTCTATAGTGAATTTGTCAAAAAATAATTTTTTACTGTCGCAAATTTTAAATACGCCGAGGATTGCCTTTTCTATAGTAAATTTTTCAAAAAATAATTTTTTATTATCCCAAATTTTAAATACGCAGAGGATTGCCTTTTCTATAGTAAATTTTTCAAAAAATAATTTTTTACTTACGCAAATTTTAAATACGCCGAGGATTGCTTTTTCTATAGTAAATTTTTTAAGAAATTATTTTTTACGGTCTCAAATTTTAAATACGCCGAGGATTTCCTTTTCTATAGTGAATTTGTCAAAATAATATTTTTTATTGTCGCAAATTTTAAATACACCGAGGATTGCATTTTCTATAGTGAATTTGTCAAAAAATAATTTTTTACTGTCGAAAATTTTAAACACGCCGAGTATTGCCTTTTCTATAGTGAATTTGTCAAAAAATAATTTTTTACTGTCGCAAATTTTAAATACGCCGAGGATTGCCTTTTCTATAGTAAATTTTTCAAAAATAATTTTTTACTCTCGCAAATTTTAAATACGCCGAGGATTGCCTTTTCTATAGTAAATTTTTCAAAAAATAATTTTTTACTGTCGCAAATTTTAAATACGCCGAGGATTGCCTTTCCTATAGTAAATTTTTCAAAAAATAATTTTTTACTTACGCAAATTTTAAATACGCCGAGGATTGCCTTTTCTATAGTAAATTTTTCAAAAAATTATTTTTTACTGTCGCAAATTTTAAATACGCCGAGGATTGCCTTTTCTATAGTAAATTTTTCAAAATAATTTTTTACTGTCGCAAATTTTAAATACGCCGAGGATTGCCTTTTCTATAGTAAATTTTTCAAAAAATAATTTTTTACTATCGCAAATTTTAAATACGCAGAGGATTGCCTTTTCTATAGTAAATTTATCAAAAAATAATTTTTTACTGTCGCAAATTTTAAATACGTCTAGGATTGCCTTTTCTTTAGTGAATTTGTCAAAATAATATTTTTTACTCTCGCAAATTTTAAATACGCCGAGGATTGCCTTTTCTATAGTAAATTTTTCAAAAAATAATTTTTTACTGTCACAAATTTTAAATACGCCGAGGATTGCCTTTTCTATAGTGAATTTGTCAAAAAATAATTTTTTACTGTCGCAAATTTTAAATACGCCGAGGATTGCCTTTTCTATAGTAAATTTTTCAAAAATAATTTTTTACTCTCGCAAATTTTAAATACGCCGAGGATTGCCTTTTCTATAGTAAATTTTTCAAAAAATAATTTTTTACTGTCGCAAATTTTAAATACGCCGAGGATTGCCTTTTCTATAGTGAATTTGTCAAAAAATAATTTTTTACTGTCGCAAATTTTAAGTACGCCGAGGATTGCCTTTTATATAGTGAATTTTTCAAAAAATTAATTTTTACTGTCGCAAATTTTAAATACGCCGAGGTTTGCCTTTTCTATAGTAAATTTTTCAAAAAATAATTTTTTACTGTCGCAAATTTTAAATACGCCGAGGATTGCCTTTTCGATAGTAAATTTTTCAAAAAATAATTTTTTACGGTCGCAAATTTTAAATACGCCGAGGGTTGCCTTTTCTATAGTAAATTTTTCAAGAAATTATTTTTTACGGTCGCAAATTTTAAATACGCCGAGGATTGCCTTTTCTATAGTGAATTTGTCAAAATAATATTTTTTATTGTCGCAAATTTTGAATACGCCGAGGATTGCATTTTCTATAGTGAATTTGTCAAAATAATATTTTCTACTCTCGCAAATTTTGAATACGCCGAGGATTGCCTTTTCTATAGTGAATTTGTCAAAAAATAATTTTTTACTGTCGCAAATTTTAAATACGCCGAGGATTGCCTTTTCTATAGTAAATTTTTCAAAAATAATTTTTTACTGTCGCAATTTTAAATACGTCGAGGATTGCCTTTTCTATAGTAAATTTTTCAAAAAATAATTTTTTACTGTCGCAAATTTTAAATACGCCGAGGTTTGCCTTTTTCTATAGTAAATTTTTCAAAAAATTATTTTTTACTGTCGCAAATTTTAAATACGCCGAGTATTGCCTTTTCTATAGTAAATTTTTCAAAAAATAATCTTTTACTGTCGTAAATTTTAAATACGCCGAGGTTTGCCTTTTCTATAGTAAATTTTCAAAAAATAATTTTTTACTGTCGCAAATTTTAAATACGCCGAGGATTGCCTTTTCGATAGTAAATTTTTCAAAAAATAATTTTTTACGGTCGCAAATTTTAAATACGCCGAGGGTTGCCTTTTCTATAGTAAATTTTTCAAGAAATTATTTTTTACGGTCGCAAATTTTAAATACGCCGAGGATTGCCTTTTCTATAGTGAATTTGTCAAAATAATATTTTTTATTGTCGCAAATTTTGAATACGCCGAGGATTGCATTTTCTATAGTGAATTTGTCAAAATAATATTTTCTACTCTCGCAAATTTTGAATACGCCGAGGATTGCCTTTTCTATAGTGAATTTGTCAAAAAATAATTTTTTACTGTCGCAAATTTTAAATACGCCGAGGATTGCCTTTTCTATAGTAAATTTTTCAAAAAATAATTTTTTACTGTCGCAAATTTTAAATACGCCGAGGATTGCCTTTTCTATAGTAAATTTTTCAAAAAAATAATTTTTTACTGTCGCAAATTTTAAATACGCCGAGGTTTGCCTTTTCTATAGTAAATTTTTCAAAAAATTATTTTTTACTGTCGCAAATTTTAAATACGCCGAGTATTGCTTTTTCTATAGTAAATTTTTCAAAAAATAATCTTTTACTGTCGCAAATTTTAAATACGCCCGAGGATTGCCTTATCCATAGTAAATTTCTCAAAAAATTATTTTTTACGGTCGCAAATTTTTAATACGCCGAAG
Organism: Dioctria rufipes; assembly: GCA_963924295.1. Lineage (NCBI taxonomy): Eukaryota > Metazoa > Arthropoda > Insecta > Diptera > Asilidae > Dioctria > Dioctria rufipes. Next base: position 71,180 of record CAWUPM010000432.1, read on the forward strand.
ATTGCCTTTTCTATAGTGAATTTGTCAAAAATAAATTTTTACTGTCGCAAATTTTAAATACGCCGAGGATTGCCTTTTCTATAGTAAATTTTTCAAAAATAATTTTTTTCTGTCGCAAATTTTAAATACGTCGAGGATTGCCTTTTCTATAGTAATTTTCTCAAAAAACTATTTTTTACGGTCGCATATTTTTAATACGCCGAGGATTGCCTTTTCTATAGTGAATTTGTCAAAAAATAATTTTTTTACTGTCGCAAATTTTAAATACGCCGGGGATTGCCTTTTCTATAGTGAATTTTTCAAAAAATAATTTTTTATTGTCGCAAATTTTAAATACGCCGAGGATTGCCTTTTATATAGTAAATTTTTCAAAAAATAATTTTTACTGTCGCAAATTTTAAATACGCCGAGGATTGCCTTTTCTATAGTAAATTTTCAAAAAATAATTTTTTTACTGTCGCAAATTTTAAATACGCCGAGGATTGCCTTTTCTATAGTAAATTTTTCAAAAATAATTTTTACGGTCGCAAATTTTAAATACGCCGAGGATTGACTTTTCTATAGTGAATTTGTCAAAATAATATTTTTTATTGTCGCAAATTTTAAATACACCGAGGATTGCATTTTCTATAGTGAAATTGTCAAAAAAATAATTTTTTACTGTCGAAAATTTTAAACACGCCGAGTATTGCCTTTTCTATAGTGAATTTGTCAAAAAATAATTTTTTACTGTCGCAAATTTTAAATACGCCGAGGATTGCCTTTTCTATAGTAAATTTTTCAAAAAATAATTTTTTACTATCCCAAATTTTAAATACGCAGAGGATTGCCTTTTCTATAGTAATTTTTCAAAAAATAATTTTTTACTTACGCAAATTTAAATACGCCGAGGATTGCTTTTTCTATAGTAAATTTTTTAAGAAATTATTTTTTACGGTCGCAAATTTTAAATGCGCCGAGGATTTCCTTTTCTATAGTGAATTTGTCAAAATAATATTTTTTATTGTCGCAAATTTTAAATACACCGAGGATTGCATTTTCTATAGTGAATTTGTCAAAAAATAATTTTTTACTGTCGAAAATTTTAAACACGCCGAGTATTGCCTTTTCTATAGTGAATTTGTCAAAAAATAATTTTTACTGTCGCAAATTTTAAATACGCCGAGGATTGCCTTTTCTATAGTAAATTTTTCAAAAATAATTTTTTACTGTCGCAAATTTTAAATACGCCGAGGATTGCCTTTCCTATAGTAAATTTTTCAAAAAATAATTTTTTACTTACGCAAATTTTAAATACGCCGAGGATTGCCTTTTCTATAGTAAATTTTTACAAAAATTATTTTTTACTGTCGCAAATTTTAAATACGCCGAGGATTGCCTTTTCTATAGTAAATTTTTCAAAATAATTTTTTACTGTCGCAAATTTTAAATACGCCGAGGATTGCCTTTTCTATAGTAAATTTTTCAAAAAATAATTTTTTACTATCGCAAATTTTAAATACGCAGAGGATTGCCTTTTCTATAGTAAATTTATCAACAAATAATTTTTTACTGTCGCAAATTTTAAATACGCCTAGGATTGCCTTTTCTTTAGTGAATTTGTCAAAATAATATTTTTTACTGTCGCAAATTTTAAATACGCCGAGGATTGCCTTTTATATAGTAAATTTTTCAAAAAATAATTTTTTACTGTCGCAAATTTTAAATATGCCGTGGATTGCATTTTCTATAGTGAATTTGTCAAAAAATAAATTTTTACTGTCGCAAATTTTATATACGCCGAGGATTGCCTTTTCTATAGTAAATTTATCAAAAAATAATTTTTTACTGTCGCAAATTTTAAATACGGCGAGGATTGCCTTTTCTTTAGTAAATTTTTCAAAAAATAATTTTTTACAGTCGCAAATTTTAAATACGCCGAGGATTGCCTTTTCTCTAATAAATTTTTCAAAAAATAATTTTTTACTGTCGCAAATTTTAAACACGTCGAGGATTGCCTTTTCTATAGTAAATTTTTCAAAAAATAATTTTTTACTGTCGCAAATTTTAAATACGCCGAGGATTGCCTTTTCTATAGTAAATTTTTCAAAAAATAATTTTTTACTGTCGCAAATTTTAAATACGCCGAGGATTGCCTTTTCTATAGTGAATTTGTCAAAAAATAATTTTTTACTGTCGCAAATTTTAAGTACGCCGAGGATTGCCTTTTATATAGTGAATTTTTCAAAAAATTAATTTTTACTGTCGCAAATTTTAAATACGCCGAGGTTTGCCTTTTCTATAGTAAATTTTTCAAAAATAATTTTTTACTGTCGCAAATTTTAAATACGCCGAGGATTGCCTTTTCGATAGTAAATTTTTCAAAAAATAATTTTTTACGGTCGCAAATTTTAAATACGCCGAGGGTTGCCTTTTCTATAGTAAATTTTTCAAGAAATTATTTTTTACGGTCGCAAATTTTAAATACGCCGAGGATTGCCTTTTCTATAGTGAATTTGTCAAAATAATATTTTTTATTGTCGCAAATTTTGAATACGCCGAGGATTGCATTTTCTATAGTGAATTTGTCAAAATAATATTTTCTACTCTCGCAAATTTTGAATACGCCGAGGATTGCCTTTTCTATAGTGAATTTGTCAAAAAATAATTTTTTACTGTCGCAAATTTTAAATACGTCGAGGATTGCCTTTTCTATAGTAAATTTTTCAAAAAATAATTTTTTACTGTCGCAAATTTTGAATACGCCGAGGATTGCCTTTTCTATAGTAAATTTTTCAAAAAATAATTTTTTACTGTCGCAAATTTTAAATACGCCGAGGTTTGCCTTTTCTATAGTAAATTTTTCAAAAAATAATTTTTTACTGTCGCAAATTTTAAATACGCCCAGGATTGCCTTTTCTATAGTAAATTTTTCAAAAAATAATTTTTTACGGTCGCAAATTTTAAATACGCCGAGGATTGACTTTTCTATAGTGAATTTGTCAAAATAATATTTTTTATTGTCGCAAATTTTAAATACACCGAGGATTGCATTTTCTATAGTGAATTTGTCAAAAAATAATTTTTTACTGTCGAATATTTTAAACACGCCGAGTATTGCCTTTTCTATAGTGAATTCGTCAAAAAATAATTTTTTACTGTCGCAAATTTTAAATACGCCGAGGATTGCCTTTTCTATAGTAAATTTTTAAAAAAATAATTTTTTACTATCCCAAATTTTAATACGCAGAGGATTGCCTTTTCTATAGTAAATTTTTCAAAAAATAATTTTTTACTTACGCAAATTTTAAATACGCCGAGGATTGCTTTTTCTATAGTAAATTTTTTAAGAAATTATTTTTTACGGTCGCAAATTTTAAATACGCCGAGGATTTCCTTTTCTATAGTGAATTTGTCAAAATAATATTTTTTATTGTCGCAAATTTTAAATACACCGAGGATTGCATTTTCTATAGTGAATTTGTCAAAAAATAATTTTTTACTGTCGAAAATTTTAAACACGCCGAGTATTGCCTTTTCTATAGTGAATTTGTCAAAAAATAATTTTTTACTGTCGCAAATTTTAAATACGCCGAGGATTGCCTTTTCTATAGTAAATTTTCAAAAATAATTTTTTACTCTCGCAAATTTTAAATACGCCGAGGATTGCCTTTTCTATAGTAAATTTTTCAAAAAATAATTTTTTACTGTCGCAAATTTTAAATACGCCGAGGATTGCCTTTCCTATAGTAAATTTTTCAAAAAATAATTTTTTACTTACGCAAATTTTAAATACGCCGAGGATTGCCTTTTCTATAGTAAATTTTTCAAAAAATTATTTTTTACTGTCGCAAATTTTAAATACGCCGAATACGCCGAGGATTGCCTTTTCTATAGTAAATTTTTCAAAATAATTTTTTACTGTCGCAAATTTTAAATACGCCGAGGATTGCCTTTTCTATAGTAAATTTTTCAAAAAATAATTTTTTACTATCGCAAATTTTAAATACGCAGAGGATTGCCTTTTCTATAGTAAATTTATCAAAAAATAATTTTTTACTGTCGCAAATTTTAAATACGCCTAGGATTGCCTTTTCTTTAGTGAATTTGTCAAAATAATATTTTTTACTGTCGCAAATTTTAAATACGCCGAGGATTGCCTTTTATATAGTAAATTTTTCAAAAAATAATTTTTTACTGTCGCAAATTTTAAATATGCCGTGGATTGCATTTTCTATAGTGAATTTGTCAAAAAATAAATTTTTACTGTCGCAAATTTTATATACGCCGAGGATTGCCTTTTCTATAGTAAATTTATCAAAAAATAATTTTTTACTGTCGCAAATTTTAAATACGCCGAGGATTGCCTTTTCTTTAGTAAATTTTTCAAAAAATAATTTTTTACAGTCGCAAATTTTAAATACGCCGAGGATTGCCTTTTCTCTAGTAAATTTTTCAAAAAATAATTTTTTACTGTCGCAAATTTTAAACACGTCGAGGATTGCCTTTTCTATAGTAAATTTTTCAAAAAATAATTTTTTACTGTCGCAAATTTTAAATACGCCGAGGATTGCCTTTTCTATAGTAAATTTTTCAAAAAATAATTTTTTACTGTCGCAAATTTTAAATACGCCGAGGATTGCCTTTTCTATAGTGAATTTGTCAAAAAATAATTTTTTACTGTCGCAAATTTTAAGTACGCCGAGGATTGCCTTTTATATAGTGAATTTTTCAAAAAATTAATTTTTACTGTCGCAAATTTTAAATACGCCGAGGTTTGCCTTTTCTATAGTAAATTTTTCAAAAAATAATTTTTTACTGTCGCAAATTTTAAATACGCCGAGGATTGCCTTTTCTTTAGTAAATTTTTCAAAAAATAATTTTTTACAGTCGCAAATTTTAAATACGCCGAGGATTGCCTTTTCTCTAGTAAATTTTTCAAAAAATAATTTTTTACTGTCGCAAATTTTAAATATGCCGTGGATTGCATTTTCTATAGTGAATTTGTCAAAAAATAAATTTTTACTGTCGCAAATTTTATATACGCCGAGGATTGCCTTTTCTATAGTAAATTTATCAAAAAATAATTTTTTACTGTCGCAAATTTTAAATACGCCGAGGATTGCCTTTTCTTTAGTAAATTTTTCAAAAAATAATTTTTTACAGTCGCAAATTTTAAATACGCCGAGGATTGCCTTTTCTCTAGTAAATTTTTCAAAAAATAATTTTTTACTGTCGCAAATTTTAAACACGTCGAGGATTGCCTTTTCTATAGTAAATTTTTCAAAAAATAATTTTTTACTGTCGCAAATTTTAAATACGCCGAGGATTGCCTTTTCTATAGTAAATTTTTCAAAAAATAATTTTTTACTGTCGCAAATTTTAAATACGCCGAGGATTGCCTTTTCTATAGTGAATTTGTCAAAAAATAATTTTTTACTGTCGCAAATTTTAAGTACGCCGAGGATTGCCTTTTATATAGTGAATTTTTCAAAAAATTAATTTTTACTGTCGCAAATTTTAAATACGCCGAGGTTTGCCTTTTCTATAGTAAATTTTTCAAAAAATAATTTTTTACTGTCGCAAATTTTAAATACGCCGAGGATTGCCTTTTCGATAGTAAATTTTTCAAAAAATAATTTTTTACGGTCGCAAATTTTAAATACGCCGAGGGTTGCCTTTTCTATAGTAAATTTTTCAAGAAATTATTTTTTACGGTCGCAAATTTTAAATACGCCGAGGATTGCCTTTTCTATAGTGAATTTGTCAAAATAATATTTTTTATTGTCGCAAATTTTGAATACGCCGAGGATTGCATTTTCTATAGTGAATTTGTCAAAATAATATTTTCTACTCTCGCAAATTTTGAATACGCCGAGGATTGCCTTTTCTATAGTGAATTTGTCAAAAAATAATTTTTTACTGTCGCAAATTTTAAATACGCCGAGGATTGCCTTTTCTATAGTAAATTTTTCAAAAAATAATTTTTTACTGTCGCAAATTTTGAATACGCCGAGGATTGCCTTTTCTATAGTAAATTTTTCAAAAAATAATTTTTTTACTGTCGCAAATTTTAAATACGCCGAGGTTTGCCTTTTCTATAGTAAATTTTTCAAAAAATTATTTTTTACTGTCGCAAATTTTAAATACGCCGAGTATTGCCTTTTCTATAGTAAATTTTTCAAAAAATAATCTTTTACTGTCGTAAATTTTAAATACGCCGAGGATTGCATTTTCTATAGTAAATTTTTCAAAAAATAATTTTTTACTGTCGCAAATTTTAAATACGCCGAGGATTGCCTTTTCCATAGTAAATTTCTCAAAAAATTATTTTTTACGGTCGCAAATTTTTAATACGCCGAAGATTGCCTTTTCTAAAGTGAATTTGTCAAAAAATAAATTTTTACTGTCGCAAATTTTAAATACGCCGAGGATTGCCTTTTCTATAGTAAATTTTTCAAAAAATAATTTTTTTCTGTCGCAAATTTTAAATACGTCGAGGATTGCCTTTTCTATAGTAATTTTCTCAAAAAACTATTTTTTACGGTCGCATATTTTTAATACGCCGAGGATTGCCTTTTCTATAGTGAATTTGTCAAAAAATAATTTTTTACTGTCGCAAATTTTAAATACGCCGAGGATTGCCTTTTCTATAGTGAATTTTTCAAAAAATAATTTTTTATTGTCGCAAATTTTAAATACGCCGAGGATTGCCTTTTATATAGTAAATTTTTCAAAAAATAATTTTTTACTGTCGCAAATTTTAAATACGCCGAGGATTGCCTTTTCTATAGTAAATTTTTCAAAAATAATTTTTTACTGTCGCAAATTTTAAATACGCCGAGGATTGCCTTTTCTATAGTAAATTTTTCAAAAAATAATTTTTTACGGTCGCAAATTTTAAATATGCCGAGGATTGCCTTTTCTATAGTGAATTTGTCAAAATAATATTTTTTATTGTCGCAAATTTTAAATACACCGAGGATTGCATTTTCTATAGTGAATTTGTCAAAAAATAATTTTTTACTGTCGAAAATTTTAAACACGCCGAGTATTGCCTTTTCTATAGTGAATTTGTCAAAAAATAATTTTTTACTGTCGCAAATTTTAAATACGCCGAGGATTGCCTTTTCTATAGTAAATTTTTCAAAAAATAATTTTTTACTCTCGCAAATTTTAAATACACCGAGGATGGCCTTTTCTATAGTAAATTTTTCAAAAAATAATTTTTTACTGTCGCAAATTTTAAATACGCCGAGGATTGCCTTTTCTATAGTAAATTTTTCAAAAAATAATTTTTTACTTACGCAAATTTTAAATACGCCGAGGATTGCCTTTTCTATAGTAAATTTTTCAAAAAATTATTTTTTACTGTCGCAAATTTTAAATACGCCGAGGATTGCCTTTTCTATAGTAAATTTTTCAAAATAATTTTTTACTGTCGCAAATTTTAAATACGCCGAGGATTGCCTTTTCTATAGTAAATTTTTCAAAAAATAATTTTTTACTATCCCAAATTTTAAATACGCAGAGGATTGCCTTTTCTCTAGTAAATTTTTCAAAAAATAATTTTTTACTTACGCAAATTTTAAATACGCCGAGGATTGCCTTTTCTATAGTAAATTTTTCAAAAAATTATTTTTTACTGTCGCAAATTTTAAATACGCCGAGGATTGCCTTTTCTATAGTAAATTTTTCAAAATAATTTTTTACTGTCGCAAATTTTAAATACGCCGAGGATTGCCTTTTCTATAGTAAATTTTTCAAAAAATAATTTTATACTATCGCAAATTTTAAATACGCAGAGGATTGCCTTTTCTATAGTAAATTTATCAAAAAATAATTTTTTACTGTCGCAAATTTTAAATACGCCTAGGATTGCCTTTTCTTTAGTGAATTTGTCAAAATAATATTTTTTACTGTCGCAAATTTTAAATACGCCGAGGATTGCCTTTTATATAGTAAATTTTTCAAAAAATAATTTTTTACTGTCGCAAATTTTAAATACGCCGAGGATTGCATTTTCTATAGTGAATTTGTCAAAAAATAAATTTTTACTGTCGCAAATTTTATATACGCCGAGGATTGCCTTTTCTATAGTAAATTTATCAAAAAATAATTTTTTACTGTCGGCAAATTTTAAATACGCCTAGGATTGCCTTTTCTTTAGTGAATTTGTCAAAATAATATTTTTTACTGTCGCAAATTTTAAATACGCCGAGGATTGCCTTTTATATAGTAAATTTTTCAAAAAATAATTTTTTACTGTCGCAAATTTTAAATACGCCGTGGATTGCATTTTCTATAGTGAATTTGTCAAAAAATAAATTTTTACTGTCGCAAATTTTATATACGCCGAGGATTGCCTTTTCTATAGTAAATTTATCAAAAAATAATTTTTTACTGTCGCAATTTTAAATACGCCGAGATTGCCTTTTCTTTAGTAAATTTTTCAAAAAAATTATTTTTTACAGTCGCAAATTTTAAATACGCCGAGGATTGCCTTTTCTCTAGTAAATTTTTCAAAAAATAATTTTTTACTGTCGCAAATTTTAAACACGTCGAGGATTGCCTTTTCTATAGTAAATTTTTCAAAAAATAATTTTTTACTGTCGCAAATTTTAAATACGCCGAGGATTGCCTTTTCTATAGTAAATTTTTCAAAAAATAATTTTTTACTGTCGCAAATTTAAATACGCCGAGGATTGCCTTTTCTATAGTGAATTTGTCAAAAAATAATTTTTTACTGTCGCAAATTTTAAGTACGCCGAGGATTGCCTTTTATATAGTGAATTTTTCAAAAAATTAATTTTTACTGTCGCAAATTTTAAATACGCCGAGGTTTGCCTTTTCTATAGTAAATTTTTCAAAAAATAATTTTTTACTGTCGCAAATTTTAAATACGCCGAGGATTGCCTTTTCGATAGTAAATTTTTCAAAAAATAATTTTTTACGGTCGCAAATTTTAAATACGCCGAGGGTTGCCTTTTCTATAGTAAATTTTTCAAGAAATTATTTTTTACGGTCGCAAATTTTAAATACGCCGAGGATTGCCTTTTCTATAGTGAATTTGTCAAAATAATATTTTTTATTGTCGCAAATTTTGAATACGCCGAGGATTGCATTTTCTATAGTGAATTTGTCAAAATAATATTTTCTACTCTCGCAAATTTGGAATACGCCGAGGATTGCCTTTTCTATAGTGAATTTGTCAAAAAATAATTTTTTACTGTCGCAAATTTTAAATACGCCGAGGATTGCCTTTTCTATAGTAAATTTTTCAAAAAATAATTTTTTACTGTCGCAAATTTTAAATACGCCGAGGATTGCCTTTTCTATAGTAAATTTTTCAAAAAATAATTTTTTACTGTCGCAAATTTTAAATACGCCGAGGTTTGCCTTTTCTATAGTAAATTTTTAAAAAAATAATTTTTTACTGTCGCAAATTTTAAATACGCCGAGTATTGCCTTTTCTATAGTAAATTTTTCAAAAAATAATCTTTTACTGTCGTAAATTTTAAATACGCCGAGGATTGCATTTTCTATAGTAAATTTTTCAAAAAATAATTTTTTACTGTCGCAAATTTTAAATACGCCGAGGATTGCGTTTTCCATAGTAAATTTCTCAAAAAATTATTTTTTACGGTCGCAAATTTTTAATACGCCGAAGATTGCCTTTTCTATAGTGAATTTGTCAAAAATAAATTTTTACTGTCGCAAATTTTAAATACGCCGAGGATTGCCTTTTCTATAGTAAATTTTTCAAAAAATAATTTTTTTTCTGTCGCAAATTTTAAATACGTCGAGGATTGCCTTTTCTATAGTAATTTTCTCAAAAAACTATTTTTTACGGTCGCATATTTTTAATACGCCGAGGATTGCCTTTTCTATAGTGAATTTGTCAAAAATAATTTTTTACTGTCGCAAATTTAAATACGCCGAGGATTGCCTTTTCTATAGTGAATTTTTCAAAAAATAATTTTTTATTGTCGCAAATTTTAAATACGCCGAGGATTGCCTTTATATAGTAAATTTTTCAAAAAATAATTTTTTACTGTCGCAAATTTTAAATACGCCGAGGATTGCCTTTTCTATAGTAAATTTTTCAAAAAATAATTTTTTACTGTCGCAAATTTTAAATACGCCGAGGATTGCCTTTTCTATAGTAAATTTTTCAAAAAATAATTTTTTACGGTCGCAAATTTTAAATACGCCGAGGATTTGTTACGGGTGTGTGACTTGCCGTAACTTGGACCTAGGAGTGCTTGCTACTGCGAAGATCACTAGCCCAATTGAATAAATTTGTAGCACTTAAACACTTTCTTTAATAATTTACTTTTATTCTCTTAAACATTTGACAATAATTTACTTTTAACTTTTCTTATCTTTCTTATCTTTTGTTAATTCTCTAGGAATAGGTTGCCTTACCTCTGGTGGGGGGTCAACCTTATTCTTTAGACTTTGGAAAAACTTCTCTCTTGTCCCTGAGATGCATCGGCTTTTTATTTAGTTGGATTCTGGCATTGCTCAGCAAAATTGGTAAAAATAGGTATGGGGGTAACTATCTAGGAAATTCCATATAGGAATTGCAGAAATCGATATATCGGGAACGCCCTCTCAACATATTGGTAATAGCCAATTTAGCATATTCCTCAATATTTGTAGTTCCGCAAGAATATTTCCCCTTCATTCAAAATTCCTTTGCAACCATTGGTCAACCATATATATACGGAAGAAACCAATGTTACAAAAGAAACTCAGCACTATTGCCCAATAAGTGGGTCAGTTTCTATTTCACTTTACACAAGGGATTTCCCAATTATGTACAAGTAAAAAGTAAAAATGTCACACATGAAGTTTCTTAATTTTGTGTGCGGAAAAAATAAACGGCATGTAATGACTGTGGGTTAGGTCAGGGTTAACCTAGTGCCATTATAATGCATGAAATTGGTCTCATGCCGTGTTTGTATTTCTGTAAACAAAGAGCCGGCGTTTTGCCGCAAAAAGGTTGACGCAACCAAGAATTTATCGTTTTAAAAGAACAACGGAGAAAGTTGTTTCATAAAACGAAAATAGAATTGGTTAACCATATGAACCATATGTGACGTAAAAATTCATAAATAAATTGACGGTGGAATCACGCGAAATTGCTTGGAATGCAATTGATGCGCGTACTCGCGTTTGTCAATTTATTATATGTTTGTACGTTATATGTATGTACATATGTGCGTATGTTTTGCTTGCTAGCCTCAAGAAGTACGTTATCGTGTATGTACGTATGTATATTTGTAATCTTGTACGTAACAAGATTCTTATTATGATAACGACTCGTTATAGATATATGCATATGTACATATGTATGATGTATGTACGTTAGTTCTACTGATCGGGATATTGTGGCGCTAATGAGATAATGATGAATGCAGGTAATAATTCATTCATTACACCATCCCCCTTGGAAAAGAAAGTTCCGGGAATGAAATGAATGGGACTTTCTGATAAAACTGAGCAAAACGAAAAGCCGATGATCTAGGTACTTACATTATAATTTTTGTAGATAAAAGTTTATCGGTAACACTAATTTCTAGGTTATTGGTTTTTTCTTTATAATACTATTGTTATATTAATACTATTATATTTGTATTATCTATTTATAGTAAAATTGCAGTAGTGGTAATTTCTAGATTATTGATTATTATAGTAATAAAGATAATAGTAATTTTTGACTATTGACTATTAGTTATTGTTATAGTAGTAAAAATATTTTAATTATATAAAAAAATTTTGGATAATTACTTATCGTAGTTGTAAAGATATGATTGTAAAAGTACTGTTTCTTAACCTCTAGGTTATTGTAATAAATCTTGTTTGTTACTAATCTTATAGAAAGTAGTTACTAGGTTTAATAGTAGGCTAGTTATTTGGTTCTAGATTTTATTTATTATTATTATTATTTATTATATTTATTTGTATATAATTTCAAGGATTATGACTATATATGACAATCCCTTTTTTTTCCTTAGGCGTACAATAGATTAACTTACATAGATTAAAAGCTTTTTGTTTTTCTTGTGCTTGTAGTTAAACTTGCTTTCTTTTTCGAGTTGTGTGCATATATTTGTGTTTTTTTTTTTGAAAATTCGCTTAAGGTGGTTAAGGTTGCATTGTTAACTGATAGGATGACTTGGGATTTTCGATCTCTAAGTCTTTTTGTTGTGTGCTTTTGTTTGCGCCAAGCCTTTTGGCTTTACATTTTTAATCGACGTATAGCTTAAGATTATTGTTGTGTACTGTTTTATTTTTGTTCCCTATTTTAATAGTAGTATTTTCCGTAGAATTAATAGTTACTATATCATAGGGTCCTGTCCACAACGGGGATAATTTGTTTTTTCTTGTGTGGTTCTTTAAAAAGACCTTATCTCCTAAGTTAAAGGTTCTCGCTTTCGAGTTTTTGTCATAGAATTGTTTTGATTTTTCTTTTTTTTTTAGAATAGATTCTCTAGCTATCTGGTGACTATGTTGCAATCTCGCTTTTAGCTCATTGCTGTAATTATCGTAATTGTAATTTACCGTTGGGTTTGCTTTAATTATAGCTGGGATACTGGGTGGAAAACCGTATATCAACTCGTATGGACTGTAATTGGTACTGGAGTGTGTACTTGTATTATATGTAAACATAGCATACGGTATCCAAGTGTCCCATGTTTGCGGGTCTCGGTTCACATAATGCCGTAAATATTCGGCCAGAGTTCTATGACTTCTTTCCAGAGCTCCATTGGTCTGCGGATGGTATGGAGTCGTTTGCAGTTTTTTAATTTTCAAAAGTTTACACATTTGCGCAAACGTTTCGCTTAGAAAATTAGAACCTTGGTCCGTCAATATTGATTCCGGTATTCCATGTCTACAGACTATATTTATAACAAAAGCTTCTGCTACGCTTCGAGCTTCTGCGTTCTGTAGAGGTATGGCCTCAGTATACTTCGTGAGGTCATCCTGGAATGTGAGGAGGTACTTGTTACCGTTATAGCTTGCTGGCAATGGTCCTACTATGTCCAATGCTATTCTCTCGAATGGTCTCGTACTAGTCGAGGTAATTTTCATGGGTACTCTAGGATTTCTAACAAGTTTATTCATTTGGCATGATTGACATTTCTTTACAAAGTTTTCGACATCTCTGTTTAATCCGGACCAATTATATGTTGTCTGAATTCTTTTAATAGTTCGAGTTATTCCTTGATGTCCACCTAATGGTGTTTTATGAAAGGATTCCATTATGAGTTCTTGCTCTTTTGGGTCAGATACTATTTTTACTTGGGTTGTGTAAATATTTATTCTGACATCTATATTCCTTAAAGAGAAAGTTATCATATTTTTTAGCTCTGCGTGCGCCACTATGTCCAATTTAGGTATAGAAATATGAACTTCCCGTAAGTTTTTATTTTTGATATAATCCCTGATTTTTAAAAGGGTATTTAATATTTGTTTGAAACTGTCTATAGTTTTCATAGGTAAGGGTGCATTAGCAATTATATACGTTTGTCTACCATTCACGTACTCGCGTAGTTGAGTACTTTGCATTTCCTCGTTCAATGATGGAAACAACTCTTTCAGGTAAGTTCCTGTTGGATCTTCTATTTTAGGTAAAATGAAGAATCTGTATGGTAAATTCTTTTGAGTCAGTATATGTCCTTTTATTTCAGAACAATCATCTGTATGGGGGATGAAACGTATTCATTATATATTTTATTTAGATCCAGTGTATCTTCAGTCAGACTGGAGGCTTTTGCCTGTTTGCGGGTCATTACGTTTATTGATTTTTGGACTGTAATTTCGGGGTTCCTCAATTTTGATTCGACTTAAAGCATCAGCATTCGCGTTTTGTTTACCTGGTTTATGGATTATAGTATAGTCATACTCCTCTAGCTTAATTCTCCATCTCATAAGACGTGAGGTTGAGTCTTTCAAACTCATGAGCCATACGAGGGGCTTATGATCAGTGACTATATTGAATTTCCTTCCATGGATATATGGACGAAATTGTTCCACAGCATAAACTATAGCTAAAAGTTCCTTTTCAATTGTAGAGTATCTACATTCTGCAGGATTTAACGTCCGGCTGGCGAAACAGATAGGGTGATCTTTTCCAATTTCGCCTTGCGATAGCACAGCACCTAATGCAATATCACTTGCATCAGTGGTGACGTTGAATTCCTTATCGAATTCGGGGTAAGCCAGAATTGGTGCACTGATGAGTTTTTGCTTTAAGACCTTAAATGATTCATCACAAAACGTATCCCATACAAAAGTGGTATCTTTTTTCAAGAGATTAGTCAGTGGCTTAGCGAGTTTGGAAAAATTGGGGATAAAACGTCTATAATATCCCACAAATCCTAAAAATGACTTGATATCTTTTGGTTTTCTTGGAGTCGGATATGTCTTCACCGCGCTAATTTTACTCTGGTCAGGTTGAACTCCATTTTCTCCAACCACATGACCTAGATAAACGATTTCTTTACGTAGAAAATGACATTTATCTGGCTGTAATTTTAGTTGATGCATTCTTAGTCGATTAAACACTTCTACAAGCTTGGCGTTATGGTCGCGTAAATTATACCCATAAATCACGATATCATCTAAGTATACAAAGCAGCGAATACCTTGAAGTCCCGTTAGGGCGGTATTCATCAGTCGCTGAAAGGTTGCTGGGGCTCCTTTCAGTCCAAATGGCATTCTATTATAGTGATAATGTCCAAATGGTGTGCTAAAAGCTGTTTTTTCTTTGTCTTTTGGTGACATCGGATTTGGTGGAATCCATTGGCCAAGTCCAAGGTTGTGAAGTATTTGGATCGTCCTAGTTGATCCAAGATATCCGTTATATTCGGTAGTGGGTAGGCGTCTCCGAGAGTAACTTCATTTAAGCGCCTAAAGTCCACTACTACTCGCCAACGTTTTTGACCTGTTTCATCTGGTTTCTTTGGTACCAGTAGCAAGGGAGAGTTCCATGGACTCTTGCTAGGGCTTATGATATTTTGGTCTATCATGTCATTAATTTGCCTATTAATCTCGTTTCGTTGAGATTCCGGTAATCTGTATGGCTTGACATAGATGGGCGTAGTATCTATTTTGACTGGAATCGTATGTGCAGCGGCATCAGTATATGTTAATGCGTCTCCTTCTAAATAGAATAAATCATTGAATTCTCTACAAATATTCGTGAGAGCTAATTTTTCCTCTTGGTTACAATGTTCTAATTTTAAATTACTTTCCAATGTTTTTAGGCGGTTTTCTATTGGGTCGGATTTATAATTGGGCTGAATCACCTCATAGTTCCGTACATAATCCCAAATTGGTTCTATCTCATTTTTCGAGATTTCAATATTTTCTTCGTTCGTATTCATCATTAGTACTCTTACCGTACTGTTACTCGTTTGTGCCAAGGTGTTTCCTATGTATATACCTGGTCTTACTTCTTTTTGTTTTATTAATAATTCGCCTTTTTCCTCTGTTATTGGAAGTGATACCATTATTTCTGAACGTGCAGGTAATGTAATTTTATCAGATTTTTGATCATCATTAGCTGTATATAGATCACAGTCGTAGCGTCGTGAATCTGTATCTGATTTTTGATCATTATTAGCTGTATACAGATCACAGTCGTAGCGTCGTGAATCTGTTTCAGATTTTTGATCATTATTAGCTGTATACAGATCATAGTCGTAGCGTCGTGAATCTGTTTCAGATTTTTGATCATTATTAGCTGTATACAGTTCACAGTCGTAGCGTCGTGAATCTGTATCAGATTTTTGATCATTATTAGCTTTGATGAACTCGCGGGTCTTTTTAGAACATACAGCATAAAATAATATATTATTTGGAGGAGAATTGTCAATATGTTTGCGTTATTGCAATTACTACTTGTGGGTACATCGCTCAATGTAGCTGAATTTTTTGCTTCGGAAGTATTGCTTTCATTATTTATTTTATTTATTTTACCCTTTAATGGAGACATTTCTCTGAATTGACATTCGTGTTCCTGACTTAAGCAGGCATCTGTGTTTATAATTAGCATATTTTTGGAATAATCTATTACACATTTGTATTTGGATAGGAAGTCATTTCCTATTATCCCATCATAAGGTAAATTATTACCGTTTGGTATGATATGAAAAGGATGTTTTATTTTGCAGTTATCTTGGATGGATATTGTTCCATATGAAACTCCAAATGAAGGAAAACAATTACCAGACAGGGTGGTAATTGTGCATTTTTTGC
Source organism: Dioctria rufipes (assembly GCA_963924295.1). Taxonomy (NCBI): domain Eukaryota; kingdom Metazoa; phylum Arthropoda; class Insecta; order Diptera; family Asilidae; genus Dioctria; species Dioctria rufipes. The sequence goes on from CAWUPM010000432.1 coordinate 87,431, forward strand.
TTCTCATATACGAGAGCGGAATCGTCAGTAGCTTCTGCTCTGAGTAGACTTATTTCTGCACCAGTATCTATTATAAAGTTCGCTTTTGTTTTCTGAGAGATATCGATATGGAAAGCAACCACTAGGGCGCTTTTATGCATCTTTATTGGGATGCTTAATTGGGTGGTTGATGGACTAACGGCTTGAATATCTTTCTCGCGGGAGGTTTCGCCGTCTGAATACACCCGCGTGCAATCGTTTCCCAAGGAAAAATTTTCTGGCGTTGTCCACCTTACTTGCTTCATGTGGCGAGGTTGTCCTCTGCTATTATTTTCGGCATTAGGCAAATTTTGAGGTTGGTAAGCTCTTGGATGAGCCCCAAATTGAGCTTGCCTATTTGTTGGGTACTGAGTGCGGCGTTCATCAAACTGTCTTTGCCTACACTCTCTAGCGTGATGGTTTGGTTTGCGACAATTTCCGCATGTAATTCTATTTATTTCCCTTTTTATGTTTGGGTAAGAATTTATTAAGGGCAACTGCTTCCTCTTGAAACAATTCTCTTTAGTGTGGCCTCTTTTTGAGCAATAGTCGCATACTTGCACATTAGGCGCTGTTTTTTGAGTATGGGGTTGAGTTTCCTCAATGCGTTGAGCATGTTCGGAAGCAAAAGTTATGAGCTTCCTTAGTGAGGTCTCTGAACGTGCCTTAACGATGACCTTAAGTTGTTCGCTTTTAAGGCCGTCTTCAAATGCTCTAATGGCATTTTTCTCATTCTCTGAGATGAGATATGCCCTTGCAGAAGATTCTGTGGCTTCATTAACCGTGGCGCTATTCAAATCAGTTAGCTGTTTTGATAGGCGTGAAGCAAAATCATATATGCTTTCCCGTGAAGTTTATTTGAGTCGCAGCAATTCACCTTGTATAGCCACACGTGGTCTATGCTCTTGGAATTGCTCGACGAGTTCTGCTTTTAATTCATCCCAGTTTGAGACTTCTTTATATTTAAAGATGTCATATGCCGGGCCAGTTAGCTTTGTTTTTAAAATGCTAAGCAGTATTTTTTTGTCGGCGTCGCTCTTGGATGTCGTAAATAACATGTCGCAGCACGAGAGATACCGATGCAGGTCACCTGAGTTTCCATCGAACTCTGGGATCATATTCCGTGCATCCGTTAATGTTATCCTGAGGTCCGATAACCCCGAATTACTACCAGTAGGTGGAGGCTGAGTCATTTTGACTCGATTAGAGGCACGTAATAAACGAGAAGCGCGAGCTAATTGGGCAACCGTACGTTTACGGCTATTCCCGGCCTGGGCTGAATAATCGCGAAAACGTGTAGCGACTATCTTGCTAACACGCCTTCACTTACTTTATAGTGGTTAGGTGCGAATGATGGAGAACACAACACTTTTAACACACGGAATCAATGGAGCAATAAAGAATAGATACGTGATCAAAAAAAAATGCAACGAAATTCTATACGCGAATATAAAATAACACAAAGAGAGAGAAAAAAAATTTTTTTTTTTTTAAATTTTACAAAAGGCCGTCAAGTATTTCACTTTTACAACAGGGAGCATCAAGCTTGTAGCAGCACACAACAACAAAAATTTTATTATTTTGTCGCCGAGAGAAAGAAAAGAAATCCGAAGTCATGAAAAAATGCAAGCGGGACTTAAACACCTCATTACTTTATCTGAAGAATTATTACAACGTTAAAGGGCGCAATAATTAATACGTACGCAATAATTAATATGTACGTCGAAAGAGAAAGTTTTTTTTTCACTAACACAACACCTTACGTTTTTTTTTCTTTTTTTGAGAAACACTTATATATTTGATATGATTTGATATGATAATAAATTTAATATGATTATAAATATTTGATTTGCTTATTAATTTCTTGACAGATATTTAAATTTTTTTAGTATCTAAATTTACATATAACAAGCTGACTTACTTTCGAAGAGTGCTGTATCTGCGTAGTCTTTGCTGAGTTTTTACGAATTCCTGGAAGTCCATTGTTTCTTCGTCGGATTCTGCTGGTCGGGTATACTCCTTAATTTCCGCCTTGATGTTCTGGAGCTTGTTTCCTCTGTTTCTGCTTTCTCTGGGGTCCATTTCTTCTTTGTGCTGGTATTTGATGATATTTTTATATTATATTTATCACAATCCCTGAGCGCCTGGCTGGGATTGGGTTGTGTGATACACAACGATGGGTACACCTATAGCGCCTGGCTTAGGTTACCTTTGTTGAAGCTTCTTTACTTTATCGAAGCTATAATCGTGACGATAGGTAGCTGGAATAAGATCCGCAGCGCTGCCACCAATTTTTTGTTACGGGTGTGTGACTTGCCGTAACTTGGACCTAGGAGTGCTTGCTACTGCGAAGATCACTAGCCCAATTGAATAAATTTGTAGCACTTAAACACTTTCTTTAATAATTTACTTTTATTCTCTTAAACATTTGACAATAATTTACTTTTAACTTTTCTTATCTTTCTTATCTTTTGTTAATTCTCTAGGAATAGGTTGCCTTACCTCTGGTGGGGGGTCAACCTTATTCTTTAGACTTTGGAAAAACTTCTCTCTTGTCCCTGAGATGCATCGGCTTTTTATTTAGTTGGATTCTGGCATTGCTCAGCAAAATTGGTAAAAATAGGTATGGGAGTAACTATCTAGGAAATTCCATATAGGAATTGCAGAAATCGAATATATCGGGAACGCCCTCTCAATATATTGGTAATAGCCAATTTAGCATATTCCTCAATATTTGTAGTTCCGCAAGAATATTTCCCCTTCATTCAAAAATTCCTTTGCAACCATTGGTCAACCATATATATACGGAAGAAACCAATGTTACAAAAGAAACTCAGCACTATTGCCCAATAAGTGGGTCAGTTTCTATTTCACTTTAAACAAGGGATTTCCCAATTATGTACAAGTAAAAAGTAAAAATGTCACACATGAAGTTTCTTAATTTTGTGTGCGGAAAAAATAAACGGCATGTAATGACTGTGGGTTAGGTCAGGGTTAACCTAGTGCCATTATAATGCATGAAATTGGTCTCATGCCGTGTTTGTATTTCTGTAAACAAAGAGCCGGCGTTTTGCCGCAAAAAGGTTGACGCAACCAAGAATTTATCGTTTTAAAAGAACAACGGAGAAAGTTGTTTCATAAAACGAAAATAGAATTGGTTAACCATATGAACCATATGTGACGTAAAAATTCATAAATAAATTGACGGTGGAATCACCGCGAAATTGCTTGGAATGCAATTTGATGCGCGTACTCGCGTTTGTCAATTTATTATATGTTTGTACGTTATATGTATGTACATATGTGCGTATGTTTTGCTTGCTAGCCTCAAGAAGTACGTTATCGTGTATGTACGTATGTATATTTGTAATCTTGTACGTAACAAGATTCTTATTATGATAACGACTCGTTATAGATATATGCATATGTACATATGTATGATGTATGTACGTTAGTTCTACTGATCGGGATATTGTGGCGCTAATGAGATAATGATGAATGCAGGTAATGATTCATTCATTACAGATTGCCTTTTCTATAGTGAATTTGTCAAAATAATATTTTTTATTGTCGCAAATTTTAAATACACCGAGGATTGCATTTTCTATAGTGAATTTGTCAAAAAATAATTTTTTACTGTCGAAAATTTTAAACACGCCGAGTATTGCCTTTTCTATAGTGAATTTGTCAAAAAATAATTTTTTACTGTCGCAAATTTTAAATACGCCGAGGATTGCCTTTTCTATAGTAAATTTTTCAAAAAATAATTTTTTACTCTCGCAAATTTTAAATACACCGAGGATGGCCTTTTCTATAGTAAATTTTTCAAAAAATAATTTTTTACTGTCGCAAATTTTAAATACGCCGAGGATTGCCTTTTCTATAGTAAATTTTTCAAAAAATAATTTTTTACTTACGCAAATTTTAAATACGCCGAGGATTGCCTTTTCTATAGTAAATATTTCAAAAAATTATTTTTTACTGTCGCAAATTTTAAATACGCCGAGGATTGCCTTTTCTATAGTAAATTTTTCAAAATAATTTTTTACTGTCGCAAATTTTAAATACGCCGAGGATTGCCTTTTCTATAGTAAATTTTTCAAAAAATAATTTTTTACTATCCCAAATTTTAAATACGCAGAGTATTGCCTTTTCTATAGTAAATTTTTCAAAAAATAATTTTTTACTTACGCAAATTTTAAATACGCCGAGGATTGCCTTTTCTATAGTAAATTTGTCAAAAAATTATTTTTTACTGTCGCAAATTTTAAATACGCCGAGGATTGCCTTTTCTATAGTAAATTTTTCAAAATAATTTTTTACTGTCGCAAATTTTAAATACGCCGAGGATTGCCTTTTCTATAGTAAATTTTTCAAAAAATAATTTTTTACTATCGCAAATTTTAAATACGCAGAGGATTGCCTTTTCTATAGTAAATTTATCAAAAAATTATTTTTTACTGTCGCAAATTTTAAATACGCCTAGGATTGCCTTTTCTTTAGTGAATTTGTCAAAATAATATTTTTTACTGTCGCAAATTTTAAATACGCCGAGGATTGCCTTTTATATAGTAAATTTTTCAAAAAATAATTTTTTACTGTCGCAAATTTTAAATACGCCGAGGATTGCATTTTCTATAGTGAATTTGTCAAAAAATAAATTTTTACTGTCGCAAATTTTATATACGCCGAGGATTGCCTTTTCTATAGTAAATTTATCAAAAAATAATTTTTTACTGTCGCAAATTTTAAATACGCCGAGGATTGCCTTTTCTTTAGTAAATTTTTCAAAAAATAATTTTTTACAGTCGCAAATTTTAAATACGCCGAGGATTGCCTTTTCTCTAGTAAATTTTTCAAAAAATAATTTTTTACTGTCGCAAATTTTAAACACGCCGAGGATTGCCTTTTCTATAGTAAATTTTTCAAAAAATTATTTTTTACTGTCGCAAATTTTAAATACGCCGAGGATTGCCTTTTCTATAGTAAATTTTTCAAAAAATAATTTTTTACTGTCGCAAATTTTAAATACGCCGAGGATTGCCTTTTCTATAGTGAATTTGTCAAAAAATAATTTTTTACTGTCGCAAATTTTAAGTACGCCGAGGATTGCCTTTTCTATAGTGAATTTTTCAAAAAATAATTTTTTACTGTCGCAAATTTTAAATACGCCGAGGATTGCCTTTTATATAGTAAATTTTTCAAAAAATAATTTTTTACTGTCGCAAATTTTAAATACGCCGAGGATTGCCTTTTCTATAGTAAATTTTTCAAAAAATAATTTTTTACTGTCGCAAATTTTAAATACGCCGAGGATTGCCTTTTCTATAGTAAATTTTTCAAAAAATAATTTTTTACTGTCGCAAATTTTAAATACGCCGAGGTATTGCCTCTTCTGTAGTAAATTTTTCAAAAAATAATTTTTTACTGTCGCAAATTTTAAATGCGCCGAGGATTGCTTTTTCTATAGTAAATTTTTCAAGAAATTATTTTTTACGGTCGCAAATTTTAAATACGCCGAGGATTGCCTTTTCTATAGTGAATTTGTCAAAATAATATTTTTTATTGTCGCAAATTTTAAATACACCGAGAATTGCATTTTCTATAGTGAATTTGTCAAAAAATAATTTTTTACAATCGAAAATTTTAAACACGCCGAGTATTGCCTTTTCTATAGTGAATTTGTCAAAAAATAATTTTTTACTGTCGCAAATTTTAAATACGCCGAGGATTGCCTTTTCTATAGTAAATTTTTCAAAAAATAATTTTTTACTCTCGGAAATTTTAAATACGCCGAGGATTGCCTTTTCTATAGTAAATTTTTCAAAAAATAATTTTTTACTGTCGCAAATTTTAAATACGCCGAGGATTGCCTTTTCTATAGTAAATTTTTAAAAAAATAATTTTTACTTACGCAAATTTTAAATACGCCGAGGTGTGCCTTTTCTATAGTAAATTTTTCAAAAAATAATTTTTTACTGTCGCAAATTTTAAATACGCCCAGGATTGCCTTTTCTATAGTAAATTTTTCAAAATAATTTTTTACTGTCGCAAATTTTAAATACGCCGAGGATTGCCTTTTCTATAGTAAATTTTTCAAAAAATAATTTTTTACTGTCGCAAATTTTAAATACGTCGAGGATTGCCTTTTCTATAGTAAATTTCTCAAAAAATTATTTTTTACGGTCGCAAATTTTTAATACGCCGAGGATTGCCTTTTCTATAGTGAATTTGTCAAAAAATAAATTTTTACTGTAGCAAATTTTATATACGCCGAGGATTGCCTTTTCTATAGTAAATTTTTCAAAAAATAATTTTTTGCTGTCGCAAATTTTAAATACGCCGAGGATTGCCTTTTCTATAGTAAATTTTTCAAAAAATAATTTTTTACTGTCGCAAATTTTAAATACGCCGAGGATTGCCATTTCTATAGTAAATTTTTCAAGAAATTATTTTTTACGGTCGCAAATTTTAAATACGCCGAGGATTGCCTTTTCTATAGTGAATTTGTCAAAATAATATTTTTTATTGTCGCAAATTTTAAATACGTCGAGGATTGCATTTTCTATAGTGAATTTGTCAAAAAATAAATTTTTACTGTCGCAAATTTTATATACGCCGAGGATTGCCTTTTCTATAGTAAATTTATCAAAAAATAATTTTTTACTGTCGCAAATTTTAAATATGCCTAGGATTGCCTTTTCTTTAGTGAATTTGTCAAAATAATATTTTTTACTGTCGCAAATTTTGAATACGCCGAGGATTGCCTTTTCTATAGTAAATTTTTCAAAAAATAATTTTTTACTGTCGCAAATTTTAAATACGCCGAGGATTGCCTTTTCTATAGTGAATTTGTCAAAAAATAATTTTTTACTGTCGCAAATTTTAAGTACGCCGAGGATTGCCTTTTCTATAGTGAATTTTTCAAAAAATAATTTTTTACTGTCGCAAATTTTAAATACGCCGAGGATTGCCTTTTATATAGTAAATTTTTCAAAAAATAATTTTTTACTGTCGCAAATTTTAAATACGCCGAGGATTGCCTTTTCTATAGTAAATTTTTCAAAAAATAATTTTTTACTGTCGCAAATTTTAAATACGCCGAGGATTGCCTTTTCTATAGTAAATTTTTCAAAAAATAATTTTTTACTGTCGCAAATTTTAAATACGCCGAGGTATTGCCTCTTCTGTAGTAAATTTTTCAAAAAATAATTTTTTACTGTCGCAAATTTTAAATGCGCCGAGGATTGCTTTTTCTATAGTAAATTTTTCAAGAAATTATTTTTTACGGTCGCAAATTTTAAATACGCCGAGGATTGCCTTTTCTATAGTGAATTTGTCAAAATAATATTTTTTATTGTCGCAAATTTTAAATACACCGAGAATTGCATTTTCTATAGTGAATTTGTCAAAAAATAATTTTTTACTATCGAAAATTTTAAACACGCCGAGTATTGCCTTTTATATAGTGAATTTGTCAAAAAATAATTTTTTACTGTCGCAAATTTTAAATACGCCGAGGATTGCCTTTTCTATAGTAAATTTTTCAAAAAATAATTTTTTACTCTCGGAAATTTTAAATACGCCGAGGATTGCCTTTTCTATAGTAAATTTTTCAAAAAATAATTTTTTACTGTCGCAAATTTTAAATACGCCGAGGATTGCCTTTTCTATAGTAAATTTTTAAAAAAATAATTTTTACTTACGCAAATTTTAAATACGCCGAGGATTGCCTTTTCTATAGTAAATTTTTCAAAAAATAATTTTTTACTGTCGCAAATTTTAAATACGCCCAGGATTGCCTTTTCTATAGTAAATTTTTCAAAATAATTTTTTACTGTCGCAAATTTTAAATACGCCGAGGATTGCCTTTTCTATAGTAAATTTTTCAAAAAATAATTTTTTACTGTCGCAAATTTTAAATACGTCGAGGATTGCCTTTTCTATAGTAAATTTCTCAAAAAAGTATTTTTTACGGTCGCAAATTTTTAATACGCCGAGGATTGCCTTTTCTATAGTGAATTTGTCAAAAAATAAATTTTTACTGTAGCAAATTTTATATACGCCGAGGATTGCCTTTTCTATAGTAAATTTTTCAAAAAATAATTTTTTGCTGTCGCAAATTTTAAATACGCCGAGGATTGCCTTTTCTATAGTAAATTTTTCAAAAAATAATTTTTTACTGTCGCAAATTTTAAATACGCCGAGGATTGCCATTTCTATAGTAAATTTTTCAAGAAATTATTTTTTACGGTCGCAAATTTTAAATACGCCGAGGATTGCCTTTTCTATAGTGAATTTGTCAAAATAATATTTTTTATTGTCGCAAATTTTAAATACGTCGAGGATTGCATTTTCTATAGTGAATTTGTCAAAAAATAAATTTTTACTGTCGCAAATTTTATATACGCCGAGGATTGCCTTTTCTATAGTAAATTTATCAAAAAATAATTTTTTACTGTCGCAAATTTTAAATATGCCTAGGATTGCCTTTTCTTTAGTGAATTTGTCAAAATAATATTTTTTACTGTCGCAAATTTTGAATACGCCGAGGATTGCCTTTTCTATAGTGAATTTGTCAAAAAATAATTTTTTACTGTCGCAAATTTTTAATACGCCGAGGATTGCCTCTTCTATAGTGAATTTGTCAAAAAATAATTTTTTACTGTCGCAAATTTTAAATACGCCGAGGATTGCCTTTTCTATAGTAAATTTTTCAAAAAATAATTTTTTACTGTCACATATTTTAAATACACCGAGGATTGCCTTTTCTATAGTAAATTTTTCAAAAAATAATTTTATACTGTCGCAAATTTTAAATACGCCGAGGATTGCCTTTTCTATAGTAAATTTTTCAAAAAATAATTTTTTACTGTCGCAAATTTTAAATATACCGAGGATTGCCTTTTCTATAGTAAATTTTTCAAAAAAGAATTTTATGCTGTCGCAAATTTTAAATACGCCGAGGATTGCCTTTTCTATAGTAAATTTTTCAAAAAATAATTTTTTACTGTCGCAAATTTTAAATACGCCGAGGATTGCCTTATCTTTAGTGAATTTGTCAAAATAATATTTTTTACTGTCGCAAATTGTGAATACGCCGAGGATTGCCCTTCCTATAGTGAATTTGTCAAAAAATAATTTTTTACTGTCGCAAATTTTAAATACGCCGAGGATTGCCTTTTCTATAGTGAATTTGTCAAAAAATAAATTTTTACTGTCGCAAATTTTATATACGCCGAGGATTGCCTTTTCTATAGTAAATTTATCAAAAAATAATTTTTTACTGTCGCATATTTTAAATACGCCGAGGATGCCTTTTCTTTAGTGAATTTGTCAAAATAATATTTTTTACTGTCGCAAATTTTGAATACGCCGAGGATTGCCTTTTCTATAGTGAATTTGTCAAAAAATAATTTTTTACTGTCGCAAATTTTAAATACGCCGAGGATTGCCTTTTCTGTAGTAAATTTTTCAAAATAATTTTTTACTGTCGCAAATTTTAAATACGCCGAGGATTGCCTTTTCTATAGTAAATTTTTCAAAAAATAATTTTTTACTATCCCAAATTTTAAATACGCAGAGGATTGCCTTTTCTATAGTAAATTTTTCAAAAAATAATTTTTTACTTACGCAAATTTTAAATACGCCGAGGATTGCCTTTTCTATAGTAAATTTTTCAAAAAATTATTTTTTACTGTCGCAAATTTTAAATACGCCGAGGATTGCCTTTTCTATAGTAAATTTTTCAAAATAATTTTTTACTGTCGCAAATTTTAAATACGCCGAGGATTGCCTTTTCTATAGTAAATTTTTCAAAAAATAATTTTTTACTATCGCAAATTTTAAATACGCAGAGGATTGCCTTTTCTATAGTAAATTTATCAAAAAATAATTTTTTACTGTCGCAAATTTTAAATACGCCTAGGATTGCCTTTTCTTTAGTGAATTTGTCAAAATAATATTTTTTACTGTCGCAAATTTTAAATACGCCGAGGATTGCCTTTTATATAGTAAATTTTTCAAAAAATAATTTTTTACTGTCGCAAATTTTAAATACGCCGAGGATTGCATTTTCTATAGTGAATTTGTCAAAAAATAAATTTTTACTGTCGCAAATTTTATATACGCCGAGGATTGCCTTTTCTATAGTAAATTTATCAAAAAATAATTTTTTACTGTCGCAAATTTTAAATACGCCTAGGATTGCCTTTTCTTTAGTGAATTTGTCAAAATAATATTTTTTACTGTCGCAAATTTTAAATACGCCGAGGATTGCCTTTTATATAGTAAATTTTTCAAAAAATAATTTTTTACTGTCGCAAATTTTAAATACGCCGTGGATTGCATTTTCTATAGTGAATTTGTCAAAAAATAAATTTTTACTGTCGCAAATTTTATATACGCCGAGGATTGCCTTTTCTATAGTAAATTTATCAAAAAATAATTTTTTACTGTCGCAAATTTTAAATACGCCGAGGATTGCCTTTTCTTTAGTAAATTTTTCAAAAAATAATTTTTTACAGTCGCAAATTTTAAATACGCCGAGGATTGCCTTTTCTCTAGTAAATTTTTCAAAAAATAATTTTTTACTGTCGCAAATTTTAAACACGTCGAGGATTGCCTTTTCTATAGTAAATTTTTCAAAAAATAATTTTTTACTGTCGCAAATTTTAAATACGCCGAGGATTGCCTTTTCTATAGTAAATTTTTCAAAAAATAATTTTTTACTGTCGCAAATTTTAAATACGCCGAAGATTGCCTTTTCTATAGTGAATTTGTCAAAAAATAATTTTTTACTGTCGCAAATTTTAAGTACGCCGAGGATTGCCTTTTATATAGTGAATTTTTCAAAAAATTAATTTTTACTGTCGCAAATTTTAAATACGCCGAGGTTTGACTTTTCTATAGTAAATTTTTCAAAAAATAATTTTTTACTGTCGCAAATTTTAAATACGCCGAGGATTGCCTTTTCGATAGTAAATTTTTCAAAAAATAATTTTTTACGGTCGCAAATTTTAAATACGCCGAGGGTTGCCTTTTCTATAGTAAATTTTTCAAGAAATTATTTTTTACGGTCGCAAATTTTAAATACGCCGAGGATTGCCTTTTCTATAGTGAATTTGTCAAAATAATATTTTTTATTGTCGCAAATTTTGAATACGCCGAGGATTGCATTTTCTATAGTGAATTTGTCAAAATAATATTTTCTACTCTCGCAAATTTTGAATACGCCGAGGATTGCCTTTTCTATAGTGAATTTGTCAAAAAATAATTTTTTACTGTCGCAAATTTTAAATACGCCGAGGATTGCCTTTTCTATAGTAAATTTTTCAAAAAATAATTTTTTACTGTCGCAAATTTTAAATACGCCGAGGATTGCCTTTTCTATAGTAAATTTTTCAAAAAATAATTTTTTACTGTCGCAAATTTTAAATACGCCGAGGTTTGCCTTTTCTATAGTAAATTTTTCAAAAAATTATTTTTTACTGTCGCAAATTTTAAATACGCCGAGTATTGCCTTTTCTATAGTAAATTTTTCAAAAAATAATCTTTTACTGTCGTAAATTTTAAATACGCCGAGGATTGCATTTTCTATAGTAAATTTTTCAAAAAATAATTTTTTACTGTCGCAAATTTTAAATACGCCGAGGATTGCCTTTTCCATAGTAAATTTCTCAAAAAATTATTTTTTACGGTCGCAAATTTTTAATACTCCGAAGATTGCCTTTTCTATAGTGAATTTGTCAAAAAATAAATTTTTACTGTCGCAAATTTTAAATACGCCGAGGATTGCCTTTTCTATAGTAAATTTTTCAAAAAATAATTTTTTTCTGTCGCAAATTTTAAATACGTCGAGGATTGCCTTTTCTATAGTAATTTTCTCAAAAAACTATTTTTTACGGTCGCATATTTTTAATACGCCGAGGATTGCCTTTTCTATAGTGAATTTGTCAAAAAATAATTTTTTACTGTCGCAAATTTTAAATACGCCGAGGATTGCCTTTTCTATAGTGAATTTTTCAAAAAATAATTTTTTATTGTCGCAAATTTTAAATACGCCGAGGATTGCCTTTTATATAGTAAATTTTTCAAAAAATAATTTTTTACTGTCGCAAATTTTAAATACGCCGAGGATTGCCTTTTATATAGTAAATTTTTCAAAAAATAATTTTTTACTGTCACAAATTTTAAATACGCCGAGGATTGCCTTTTCTATAGTAAATTTTTCAAAAAATAATTTTTTACGGTCGCAAATTTTAAATACGCCGAGGATTGCCTTTTCTATAGTGAATTTGTCAAAATAATATTTTTTATTGTCGCAAATTATAAATACACCGAGGATTGCATTTTCTATAGTGAATTTGTCAAAAAATAATTTTTTACTGTCGAAAATTTTAAACACGCCGAGTATTGCCTTTTCTATAGTGAATTTGTCAAAAAATAATTTTTTACTGTCGCAAATTTTAAATACGCCGAGGATTGCCTTTTCTATAGTAAATTTTTCAAAAAATAATTTTTTACTGTCGCAAATTTTATATACGCCGAGGATTGCCTTTTCTATAGTAAATTTATCAAAAAATAGTTTTTTACTGTCGCAAATTTTAAATGCGCCGGGGATTGCCTTTTCTTTAGTGAATTTGTCAAAATAATATTTTTTACTGTCGCAAATTTTGAATACGCCGAGGATTGCCTTTCCTATAGTGAATTTGTCAAAAAATAATTTTTTACTGTCGCAAATTTTAAATACGCCGAGGATTGCCTTTTCTATAGTGAATTTGTCAAAAAATAAATTTTTACTGTAGCAAATTTTATATACGCCGAGGATTGCCTTTTCTATAGTAAATTTTTCAAAAAATAATTTTTTGCTGTCGCAAATTTTAAATACGCCGAGGATTGCCTTTTCTATAGTAAATTTTTCAAAAAATAATTTTTTACTGTCGCAAATTTTAAATACGCCGAGGATTGCCTTTTCTATAGTAAATTTTTCAAGAAATTATTTTTTACGGTCGCAAATTTTAAATACGCCGAGGATTGCCTTTTCTATAGTGAATTTGTCAAAATAATATTTTTTATTGTCGCAAATTTTAAATACGTCGAGGATTGCATTTTCTATAGTGAATTTGTCAAAAAATAAATTTTTACTGTCGCAAATTTTATATACGCCGAGGATTGCCTTTTCTATAGTAAATTTATCAAAAAATAATTTTTTACTGGCGCAAAATAAATACGCCTAGGATTGCCTTTTCTTTAGTGAATTTGTCAAAATAATATTTTTTACTGTCGCAAATTTTGAATACGCCGAGGATTGCCTTTTCTATAGTGAATTTGTCAAAAAATAATTTTTTACTGTCGCAAATTTTTAATACGCCGAGGATTGCCTCTTCTATAGTGAATTTGTCAAAAAATAATTTTTTACTGTCGCAAATTTTAAATACGCCGAGGATTGCCTTTTCTATAGTAAATTTTTCAAAAAATAATTTTTTACTGTCACATATTTTAAATACACCGAGGATTGCCTTTCCTATAGTAAATTTTTCAAAAAATAATTTTATACTGTCGCAAATTTTAAATACGGCGAGGATTGCCTTTTCTATAGTGAAGTTGTCAAAAAATAAATTTTTACTGGCGCAAAATAAATACGCCTAGGATTGCCTTTTCTTTAGTGAATTTGTCAAAATAATATTTTTTACTGTCGCAAATTTTGAATACGCCGAGGATTGCCTTTTCTATAGTGAATTTGTCAAAAAATAATTTTTTACTGTCGCAAATTTTTAATACGCCGAGGATTGCCTCTTCTATAGTGAATTTGTCAAAAAATAATTTTTTACTGTCGCAAATTTTAAATACGCCGAGGATTGCCTTTTCTATAGTAAATTTATCAAAAAATAATTTTTTACTGTCGCAAATTTTAAATACGCCGAGGATGCCTTTTCTTTAGTGAATTTGTCAAAATAATATTTTTTACTGTCGCAAATTTTGAATACGCCGAGGATTGCCTTTTCTATAGTGAATTTGTCAAAAAATAATTTTTTACTGTCGCAAATTTTAAATACGCCGAGAAATGCATTTTCTATAGTAAATTTTTCAAAAAATAATTTTTTACTGTCGCAAATTTTAAATATGCCGAGGATTGCCTTTTCTATAGTGAATTTGTCAAAAAATAAATTTTTACTGTCGCAAATTTTATATACGCCGAGGATTGCCTTTTCTATAGTAAATTTATCAAAAAATAATTTTTTACTGTGGCAAATTTTAAATGCGCCGAGGATTGCCTTTTCTTTAGTGAATTTGTCAAAATAATATTTTTTACTGTCGCAAATTTTGAATACGCCGAGGATTGCCTTTCCTATAGTGAATTTGTCAAAAAATAATTTTTTACTGTCGCAAATTTTAAATACGGCGAGGATTGCCTTTTCTATAGTGAAGTTGTCAAAAAATAAATTTTTACTGTCGCAAATTTTATATACGCCGAGGATTGCCTTTTCTATAGTAAATTTATCAAAAAATAATTTTTTACTGTCGCAAATTTTAAATACGCCTAGGATTGCCTTTTCTTTGGTGAATTTGTCAAAATAATATTTTTTACTGTCGCAAATTTTGAATACGCCGAGGATTGCCTTTTCTATAGTGAATTTGTCAAAAAATAATTTTTTACTGTCGCAAATTTTTAATACGCCGAGGATTGCCTTTTCTATAGTGAATTTGTCAAAAAATAAATTTTTACTGTCGCAAATTTTATATACGCCGAGGATTGCCTTTTCTATAGTAAATTTATCAAAAAATAATTTTTTACTGTCGCAAATTTTAAATACGCCGAGGATTGCCTTTTCTTTAGTGAATTTGTCAAAATAATATTTTTTACTGTCGCAAATTTTGAATACGCCGAGGATTGCCTTTTCTATAGTAAAGTTTTTACTGTCGCAAATTTTAAATGCGCCGAGGATTGCGTTTTCTTTAGTGAATTTGTCCAAATAATATTTTTTACTGTCGCAAATTTTGAATACGCCGAGGATTGCCTTTTCTATAGTGAATTTTTCAAAAAATAATTTTTTACTGTCGCAAATTTTAAATACGCCGAGGATTGCCTTTTCTATAGTGAATTTGTCAAAAAATAAATTTTTACTGTCGTAAATTTTATATACGCCGAGGATTACCTTTTCTATAGTAAATTTATCAAAAAATAATTTTTTACTGTCGCAAATTTTAAATACGCCGAGAATTGCCTTTTCTTTAGTGAATTTGTCAAAATAATATTTTTTACTGTCGCAAATTTTGAATACGCCGAGGATTGCCTTTTCTATAGTAAAGTTTTTACTGTCGCAAATTTTAAATGCGCCGAGGATTGCGTTTTCTTTAGTGAATTTGTCCAAATAATATTTTTTACTGTCGCAAATTTTGAATACGCCGAGGATTGCCTTTTCTATAGTGAATTTTTCAAAAAATAATTTTTTACTGTCGCAAATTTTAAATACGCCGAGGATTGCCTTTTCTATAGTGAATTTGTCAAAAAATAAATTTTTACTGTCGTAAATTTTATATACGCCGAGGATTACCTTTTCTATAGTAAATTTATCAAAAAATAATTTTTTACTGTCGCAAATTTTAAATACGCCGAGAATTGCCTTTTCTTTAGTGAATTTGTCAAAATAATATTTTTTACTGTCGCAAATTTTGAATACGCCGAGGATTGCCTTTTCTATAGTGAATTTGTCAAAAAATAATTTTTTACTGTCGCAAATTTTAAATACGCCGAAGATTGCCTTTTCTATAGTAAATTTTTCAAAAAATAATTTTTTACTGTCGCAAATTTTAAATACGCCGAGGATTGCCTTTTCTATAGTAAATTTTTCAAAAAATAATTTTTTACTGTCGCAAATTTTAAATACGCCGAGGATTGCCTTTTATATAGTAAATTTTTTACTGTCGCAAATTTTAAATGCGCCGAGGATTGCCTTTTCTTTAGTGAATTTGTCAAAATAATATTTTTTACTGTCGCAAATTTTGAATACGCCGGGGATTGCCCTTCCTATAGTGAATTTGTCAAAAAATAATTTTTTACTGTCGCAAATTTTAAATACGCCGAGGATTGCCTTTTCTATAGTAAATTTATCAAAAAATAATTTTTTACTGTCGCAAATTTTAAATACGCCGAGATTTGCCTTTTCTTTAGTGAATTTGTCAAAATAATATTTTTTACTGTCGCAAATTTTGAATACGCCGAGGATTGCCTTTTCTCTAGTAAATTTTTCAAAAAATAATTGTTTACTGTCGCAAATTTTAAACACGCCGAGGATTGCCTTTTCTATAGTAAATTTTTCAAAAAATTATTTTTTACTGTCGCAAATTTTAAATACGCCGAGGATTGCCTTTTCTATAGTAAATTTTTCAAAAAATAATTTTTTACTGTCGCAAATTTTAAATACGCCGAGGATTGCCTTTTCTATAGTGAATTTGTCAAAAAATAATTTTTTACTGTCGCAAATTTTAAGTACGCCGAGGATTGCCTTTTCTATAGTGAATTTTTCAAAAAATAATTTTTTACTGTCGCAAATTTTAAATACGCCGAGGATTGCCTTTTATATAGTAAATTTTTCAAAAAATAATTTTTTACTGTCGCAAATTTTAAATACGCCGAGGATTGCCTTTTCTATGGTAAATTTTTCAAAAAATAATTTTTTACTGTCGCAAATTTTAAATACGCCGAGAATTGCCTTTTCTATAGTAAATTTTTCAAAAAATAATTTTTTACTGTCGCAAATTTTAAATACGCCGAGATATTGCCTTTTCTGTAGTAAATTTTTCAAAAAATAATTTTTTACTGTCGCAAATTTTAAATGCGCCGAGGATTGCTTTTTCTATAGTAAATTTTTCAAGAAATTATTTTTTACGGTCGCAAATTTTAAATACGCCGAGGATTGCCTTTTCTATAGTGAATTTGTCAAAATAATATTTTTTATTGTCGCAAATTTTAAATACACCGAGAATTGCATTTTCTATAGTGAATTTGTCAAAAAATAATTTTTTACTGTCGAAAATTTTAAACACGCCGAGTATTGCCTTTTCTATAGTGAATTTGTCAAAAAATAATTTTTTACTGTCGCAAATTTTAAATACGCCGAGGATTGCCTTTTCTATAGTAAATTATTCAAAAAATAATTTTTTACTCTCGGAAATTTTAAATACGCCGAGGATTGCCTTTTCTATAGTAAATTTTTCAAAAAATAATTTTTTACTGTCGCAAATTTTAAATACGCCGAGGATTGCCTTTTCTATAGTAAATTTTTAAAAAAATAATTTTTACTTACGCAAATTTTAAATACGCCGAGGATTGCCTTTTCTATAGTAAATTTTTCAAAAAATAATTTTTTACTGTCGCAAATTTTAAATACGCCGAGGATTGCCTTTTCTATAGTAAATTTTTCAAAATAATTTTTTACTGTCGCAAATTTTAAATACGCCGAGGATTGCCTTTTCTATAGTAAATTTTTCAAAAAATAATTTTTTACTGTCGCAAATTTTAAATACGTCGAGGATTGCCTTTTCTATAGTAAATTTCTCAAAAAATTATTTTTTACGGTCGCAAATTTTTAATACGCCGAGGATTGCCTTTTCTATAGTGAATTTGTCAAAAAATAAATTTTTACTGTAGCAAATTTTATATACGCCGAGGATTGCCTTTTCTATAGTAAATTTTTCAAAAAATAATTTTTTACTGTCGCAAATTTTAAATACGCCGAGGATTGCCTTTTCTATAGTAAATTTTTCAAAAAATAATTTTTTACTGTCGCAAATTTTAAATACGCCGAGGATTGCCTTTTCTATAGTAAATTTTTCAAGAAATTATTTTTAACGGTCGCAAATTTTAAATACGCCGAGGATTGCCTTTTCTATAGTGAATTTGTCAAAATAATATTTTTTATTGTCGCAAATTTTAAATACGTCGAGGATTGCATTTTCTATAGTGAATTTGTCAAAAAATAAATTTTTACTGTCGCAAATTTTATATACGCCGAGGATTGCCTTTTCTATAGTAAATTTATCAAAAAATAATTTTTTACTGTCGCAAATTTTAAATACGCCTAGGATTGCCTTTTCTTTAGTGAATTTGTCAAAATAATATTTTTTACTGTCGCAAATTTTGAATACGCCGAGGATTGCCTTTTCTATAGTGAATTTGTCAAAAAATAATTTTTTACTGTCGCAAATTTTTAATACGCCGAGGATTGCCTCTTCTATAGTGAATTTGTCAAAAAATAATTTTTTACTGTCGCAAATTTTAAGTACGCCGAGGATTGCCTTTTCTATAGTAAATTTTTCAAAAAATAATTTTTTACTGTCACATATTTTAAATACACCGAGGATTGCCTTTTCTATAGTAAATTTTTCAAAAAATAATTTTATACTGTCGCAAATTTTAAATACGCCGAGGATTGCCTTTTCTATAGTAAATTTTCAAAAAATTATTTTTTACTGTCGCAAATTTTAAATACACCGAGGATTGCCTTTTCTATAGTAAATTTTTCAAAAAAGAATTTTATACTGTCGCAAATTTTAAATACGCCGAGGATTGCCTTTTCTATAGTAAATTTTTCAAAAAATAATTTTTTACTGTCGCAAATTTTAAATACGCCGAGGATTGCCTTATCTTTAGTGAATTTGTCAAAATAATATTTTTTACTGTCGCAAATTGTGAATACGCCGAGGATTGCCCTTCCTATAGTGAATTTGTCAAAAAATAATTTTTTACTGTCGCAAATTTTAAATACGCCGAGGATTGCCTTTTCTATAGTGAATTTGTCAAAAAATAAATTTTTACTGTCGCAAATTTTATATACGCCGAGGATTGCCTTTTCTATAGTAAATTTATCAAAAAATAATTGTTTACTGTCGCAAATTTTAAATACGCCGAGGATGCCTTTTCTTTAGTGAATTTGTCAAAATAATATTTTTTACTGTCGCAAATTTTGAATACGCCGAGGATTGCCTTTTCTATAGTGAATTTGTCAAAAAATAATTTTTTACTGTCGCAAATTTTAAATACGCCGAGGAATGCATTTTCTATAGTAAATTTTTCAAAAAATAATTTTTTACTGTCGCAAATTTTAAATACGCCGAGGATTGCCTTTTCTATAGTGAATTTGTCAAAAAATAAATTTTTACTGTCGCAAATTTTATATACGCCGAGGATTGCCTTTTCTATAGTAAATTTATCAAAAAATAATTTTTTACTGTCGCAAATTTTAAATGCGCCGAGGATTGCCTTTTCTTTAGTGAATTTGTCAAAATAATATTTTTTACTGTCGCAAATTTTGAATACGCCGAGGATTGCCTTTCCTATAGTGAATTTGTCAAAAAATAATTTTTTACTGTCGCAAATTTTAAATACGCCGAGGATTGCCTTTTCTATAGTGAAGTTGTCAAAAAATAAATTTTTACTGTCGCAAATTTTATATACGCCGAGGATTGCCTTTTCTATAGTAAATTTATCAAAAAATAATTTTTTACTGTCGCAAATTTTAAATACGCCTAGGATTGCCTTTTCTTTGGTGAATTTGTCAAAATAATATTTTTTACTGTCGCAAATTTTGAATACGCGGAGGATTGCCTTTTCTATAGTGAATTTGTCAAAAAATAATTTTTTACTGTCGCAAATTTTTAATACGCCGAGGATTGCCTTTTCTATAGTGAATTTGTCAAAAAATAAATTTTTACTGTCGCAAATTTTATATACGCCGAGGATTGCCTTTTCTATAGTAAATTTATCAAAAAATAATTTTTTACTGTCGCAAATTTTAAATACGCCGAGGATTGCCTTTTCTTTAGTAAATTTTTCAAAAAATAATTTTTTACAGTCGCAAATTTTAAATACGCCGAGGATTGCCTTTTCTCTAGTAAATTTTTCAAAAAATAATTTTTTACTGTCGCAAATTTTAAACACGTCGAGGATTGCCTTTTCTATAGTAAATTTTTCAAAAAATAATTTTTTACTGTCGCAAATTTTAAATACGCCGAGGATTGCCTTTTCTATAGTAAATTTTTCAAAAAATAATTTTTTACTGTCGCAAATTTTAAATACGCCGAGGATTGCCTTTTCTATAGTGAATTTGTCAAAAAATAATTTTTTACTGTCGCAAATTTTAAGTACGCCGAGGATTGCCTTTTATATAGTGAATTTTTCAAAAAATTAATTTTTACTGTCGCAAATTTTAAATACGCCGAGGATTGCCTTTTCTTTAGTAAATTTTTCAAAAAATAATTTTTTACAGTCGCAAATTTTAAATACGCCGAGGATTGCCTTTTCTCTAGTAAATTTTTCAAAAAATAATTTTTTACTGTCGCAAATTTTAAACACGTCGAGGATTGCCTTTTCTATAGTAAATTTTTCAAAAAATAATTTTTTACTGTCGCAAATTTTAAATACGCCGAGGATTGCCTTTTCTATAGTAAATTTTTCAAAAAATAATTTTTTACGGTCGCAAATTTTAAATACGCCGAGGGTTGCCTTTTCTATAGTAAATTTTTCAAGAAATTATTTTTTATGGTCGCAAATTTTAAATACGCCGAGGATTGCCTTTTCTATAGTGAATTTGTCAAAATAATATTTTTTATTGTCGCAAATTTTGAATACGCCGAGGATTGCATTTTCTATAGTGAATTTGTCAAAATAATATTTTCTACTCTCGCAAATTTTGAATACGCCGAGGATTGCCTTTTCTATAGTGAATTTGTCAAAAAATAATTTTTTACTGTCGCAAATTTTAAATACGCCGAGGATTGCCTTTTCTATAGTAAATTTTTCAAAAAATAATTTTTTACTGTCGCAAATTTTAAATACGCCGAGGGTTGCCTTTTCTATAGTAAATTTTTCAAAAAATAATTTTTTACTGTCGCAAATTTTAAATACGCCGAGGTTTGCCTTTTCTATAGTAAATTTTTCAAAAAATTATTTTTTACTGTCGCAAATTTTAAATACGCCGAGTATTGCCTTTTCTATAGTAAATTTTTCAAAAAATAATCTTTTACTGTCGTAAATTTTAAATACGCCGAGGATTGCATTTTCTATAGTAAATTTTTCAAAAAATAATTTTTTACTGTCGCAAATTTTAAATACGCCGAGGATTGCCTTTTCCATAGTAAATTTCTCAAAAAATTATTTTTTACGGTCGCAAATTTTTAATACGCCGAAGATTGCCTTTTCTATAGTGAATTTGTCAAAAAATAAATTTTTGCTGTCGCAAATTTTAAATACGCCGAGGATTGCCTTTTCTATAGTAAATTTTTCAAAAAATAATTTTTTTCTGTCGCAAATTTTAAATACGTCGAGGATTGCCTTTTCTATAGTAATTTTCTCAAAAAACTATTTTTTACGGTCGCATATTTTTAATACGCCGAGGATTGCCTTTTCTATAGTGAATTTGTCAAAAAATAATTTTTTACTGTCGCAAATTTTAAATACGCCGAGGATTGCCTTTTCTATAGTGAATTTTTCAAAAAATAATTTTTTATTGTCGCAAATTTTAAATACGCCGAGGATTGCCTTTTATATAGTAAATTTTTCAAAAAATAATTTTTTACTGTCGCAAATTTTAAATACGCCGAGGATTGCCTTTTATATAGTAAATTTTTCAAAAAATAATTTTTTACTGTCGCAAATTTTAAATACGCCGAGGATTGCCTTTTCTATAGTAAATTTTTCAAAAAATAATTTTTTACGGTCGCAAATTTTAAATACGCCGAGGATTGCCTTTTCTATAGTGAATTTGTCAAAATAATATTTTTTATTGTCGCAAATTTTAAATACACCGAGGATTGCATTTTCTATAGTGAATTTGTCAAAAAATAATTTTTTACTGTCGAAAATTTTAAACACGCCGAGTATTGCCTTTTCTATAGTGAATTTGTAAAAAAATAATTTTTTACTGTCGCAAATTTTAAATACGCCGAGGCTTGCCTTTTCTATAGTAAATTTTTCAAAAAATAATTTTTTACTCTCGCAAATTTTAAATACACCGAGGATGGCCTTTTCTATAGTAAATTTTTCAAAAAATAATTTTTTACTGTCGCAAATTTTAAATACGCCGAGGATTGCCTTTTCTATAGTAAATTTTTCAAAAAATAATTTTTTACTGTCGCAAATTTTAAATACGCCGAGGATTGCCTTTTCTATAGTAAATATTTCAAAAAATTAATTTTTACTGTCGCAAATTTTAAATACGTCGAGGATTGCCTTTTCTATAGTAAATTTTTCAAAATAATTTTTTACTGTCGCAAATTTTAAATACGCCGAGGATTGCCTTTTCTATAGTAAATTTTTCAAAAAATAATTTTTTACTATCCCAAATTTTAAATACGCAGAGGATTGCCTTTTCTATAGTAAATTTTTCAAAAAATAATTTTTTACTTACGCAAATTTTAAATACGCCGAGGATTGCCTTTTCTATAGTAAATTTTTCAAAAAATTATTTTTTACTGTCGCAAATTTTAAATACGCCGAGGATTGCCTTTTCTATAGTAAATTTTTCAAAATAATTTTTTACTGTCGCAAATTTTAAATACGCCGAGGATTGCCTTTTCTATAGTAAATTTTTCAAAAAATTATTTTTTACTATCGCAAATTTTAAATACGCAGAGGATTGCCTTTTCTATAGTAAATTTATCAAAAAATAATTTTTTACTGTCGCAAATTTTAAATACGCCTAGGATTGCCTTTTCTTTAGTGAATTTGTCAAAATAATATTTTTTACTGTCGCAAATTTTATATACGCCGAAGATTGCCTTTTATATAGTAAATTTTTCAAAAAATAATTTTTTACTGTCGCAAATTTTAAATACGCCGAGGATTGCATTTTCTATAGTGAATTTTTCAAAAAATAAATTTTTACTGTCGCAAATTTTATATACGCCGAGGATTGCCTTTTCTATAGTAAATTTATCAAAAAATAATTTTTTACTGTCGCAAATTTTAAATACGCCGAGGATTGCCTTTTCTTTAGTAAATTTTTCAAAAAATAATTTTTTACAGTCGCAAATTTTAAATACGCCGAGGATTGCCTTTTCTCTAGTAAATTTTTCAAAAAATAATTTTTTACTGTCGCAAATTTTAAACACGCCGAGGATTGCCTTTTCTATAGTAAATTTTTCAAAAAATTATTTTTTACTGTCGCAAATTTTAAATACGCCGAGGATTGCCTTTTCTATAGTAAATTTTTCAAAATATCATTTTTTACTGTCGCAAATTTTAAATACGCCGAGGATTGCCTTTTCTATAGTGAATTTGTCAAAAAATAATTTTTTACTGTCACAAATTTTAAGTACGCCGAGGATTGCCTTTTCTATAGTGAATTTTTCAAAAAATAATTTTTTACTGTCGCAAATTTTAAATACGCCGAGGATTGCCTTTTATATAGTAAATTTTTCAAAAAATAATTTTTTACTGTCGCAAATTTTAAATACGCCGAGGATTGCCTTTTCTATAGTAAATTTTTCAAAAAATAATTTTTTACTGTCGCAAATTTTAAATACGCCGAGGATTGCCTTTTCTATAGTAAATTTTTCAAAAAATAATTTTTTACTGTCGCAAATTTTAAATACGCCGAGGTATTGCCTCTTTTGTAGTAAATTTTTCAAAAAATAATTTTTTACTGTCGCAAATTTTAAATGCGCCGAGGATTGCTTTTTCTATAGTAAATTTTTCAAGAAATTATTTTTTACGGTCGCAAATTTTAAATACGCCGAGGATTGCCTTTTCTATAGTGAATTTGTCAAAATAATATTTTTTATTGTCGCAAATTTTAAATACACCGAGAATTGCATTTTCTATAGTGAATTTGTCAAAAAATAATTTTTTACTGTCGAAAATTTTAAACACGCCGAGTATTGCCTTTTCTATAGTGAATTTGTCAAAAAATAATTTTTTACTGTCGCAAATTTTAAATACGCCGAGGATTGCCTTTTCTATAGTAAATTTTTCAAAAAATAATTTTTTACTCTCGGAAATTTTAAATACGCCGAGGATTGCCTTTTCTATAGTAAATTTTTCAAAAAATAATTTTTTACTGTCGCAAATTTTAAATACGCCGAGGATTGCCTTTTCTATAGTAAATTTTTAAAAAAATAATTTTTACTTACGCAAATTTTAAATACGCCGAGGATTGCCTTTTCTATAGTAAATTTTTCAAAAAATAATTTTTTACTGTCGCAAATTTTAAATACGCCGAGGATTGCCTTTTCTATAGTAAATTTTTCAAAATAATTTTTTACTGTCGCAAATTTTAAATACGCCGAGGATTGCCTTTTCTATAGTAAATTTTTCAAAAAATAATTTTTTACTGTCGCAAATTTTAAATACGTCGAGGATTGCCTTTTCTATAGTAAATTTCTCAAAAAATTATTTTTTACGGTCGCAAATTTTTAATACGCCGAGGATTGCCTTTTCTATAGTGAATTTGTCAAAAAATAAATTTTTACTGTAGCAAATTTTATATACGCCGAGGATTGCCTTTTCTATAGTAAATTTTTCAAAAAACAATTTTTTACTGTCGCAAATTTTAAATACGCCGAGGATTGCCTTTTCTATAGTAAATTTTTCAAAAATTATTTTTTACTGTCGCAAATTTTAAATACGCCGAGGATTGCCTTTTCCATAGTAAATTTTTCAAGAAATTATTTTTTACGGTCGCAAATTTTAAATACGCCGAGGATTGCCTTTTCTATAGTGAATTTGTCAAAATAATATTTTTTATTGTCGCAAATTTTAAATACGTCGAGGATTGCATTTTCTATAGTGAATTTGTCAAAAAATAAATTTTTACTGTCGCAAATTTTATATACGCCGAGGATTGCCTTTTCTATAGTAAATTTATCAAAAAATAATTTTTTACTGTCGCAAATTTTAAATACGCCTAGGATTGCCTTTTCTTTAGTGAATTTGTCAAAATAATATTTTTTACTGTCGCAAATTATGAATACGCCGAGGATTGCCTTTTCTATAGTGAATTTGTCAAAAAATAATTTTTTACTGTCGCAAATTTTTAATACGCCGAGGATTGCCTCTTCTATAGTGAATTTGTCAAAAAATAATTTTTTACTGTCGCTAATTTTAAATACGCCGAGGATTGCCTTTTCTATAGTAAATTTTTCAAAAAATAATTTTTTACTGTCACATATTTTAAATACACCGAGGATTGCCTTTTCTATAGTAAATTTTTCAAAAAATAATTTTATACTGTCGCAAATTTTAAATACGCCGAGGATTGCCTTTTCTATAGTAAATTTTTTTGAAAAAATAATTTTTTACTGTCGCAAATTTTAAAATACACCGAGGATTGCCTTTTCTATAGTAAATTTTTCAAAAAAGAATTTTATACTGTCGCAAATTTTAAATACGCCGAGGATTGCCTTTTCTATAGTAAATTTTTCAAAAAATAATTTTTTACTGTCGCAAATTTTAAATACGCCGAGGATTGCCTTTTCTATAGTGAATTTTTTCAAAAAATAATTTTTTATTGTCGCAAATTTTAAATACGCCGAGGATTGCCTTTTATATAGTAAATTTTTCAAAAAATAATTTTTTACTGTCGCAAATTTTAAATACGCCGAGGATTGCCTTTTATATAGTAAATTTTTCAAAAAATAATTTTTTACTGTCGCAAATTTTAAATACGCCGAGGATTGCCTTTTCTATAGTAAATTTTTCAAAAAATAATTTTTTTACGGTCGCAAATTTTAAATACGCCGAGGATTGCCTTTTCTATAGTGAATTTGTCAAAATAATATTTTTTATTGTCGCAAATTTTAAATACACCGAGGATTGCATTTTCTATAGTGAATTTGTCAAAAAATAATTTTTTACTGTCGAAAATTTTAAACACGCCGAGTATTGCCTTTTCTATAGTGAATTTGTAAAAAAATAATTTTTTACTGTCGCAAATTTTAAATACGCCGAGGCTTGCCTTTTCTATAGTAAATTTTTCAAAAAATAATTTTTTACTCTCGCAAATTTTAAATACACCGAGGATGGCCTTTTCTATAGTAAATTTTTCAAAAAATAATTTTTTACTGTCGCAAATTTTAAATACGCCGAGGATTGCCTTTTCTATAGTAAATTTTTCAAAAAATAATTTTTTACTGTCGCAAATTTTAAATACGCCGAGGATTGCCTTTTCTATAGTAAATATTCAAAAAATTAATTTTTACTGTCGCAAATTTTAAATACGTCGAGGATTGCCTTTTCTATAGTAAATTTTTCAAAATAATTTTTTACTGTCGCAAATTTTAAATACGCCGAGGATTGCCTTTTCTATAGTAAATTTTTCAAAAAATAATTTTTTACTATCCCAAATTTTAAATACGCAGAGGATTGCCTTTTCTATAGTAAATTTTTCAAAAAATAATTTTTTACTTACGCAAATTTTAAATACGCCGAGGATTGCCTTTTCTATAGTAAATTTTTCAAAAAATTATTTTTTACTGTCGCAAATTTTTAAATACGCCGAGGATTGCCTTTTCTATAGTAAATTTTTCAAAATAATTTTTTACTGTCGCAAATTTTAAATACGCCGAGGATTGCCTTTTCTATAGTAAATTTTTCAAAAAATTATTTTTTACTATCGCAAATTTTAAATACGCAGAGGATTGCCTTTTCTATAGTAAATTTATCAAAAAATAATTTTTTACTGTCGCAAATTTTAAATACGCCTAGGATTGCCTTTTCTTAGTGAATTTGTCAAAATAATATTTTTTACTGTCGCAAATTTTATATACGCCGAAGATTGCCTTTTATATAGTAAATTTTTCAAAAAATAATTTTTTACTGTCGCAAATTTTAAATACGCCGAGGATTGCATTTTCTATAGTGAATTTTTCAAAAAATAAATTTTTACTGTCGCAAATTTTATATACGCCGAGGATTGCCTTTTCTATAGTAAATTTATCAAAAAATAATTTTTTACTGTCGCAAATTTTAAATACGCCGAGGATTGCCTTTTCTTTAGTAAATTTTTCAAAAAATAATTTTTTACAGTCGCAAATTTTAAATACGCCGAGGATTGCCTTTTCTCTAGTAAATTTTTCAAAAAAATAATTTTTTACTGTCGCAAATTTTAAAACACGCCGAGGATTGCCTTTTCTATAGTAAATTTTTCAAAAAATTATTTTTTACTGTCGCAAATTTTAAATACGCCGAGGATTGCCTTTTCTATAGTAAATTTTTCAAAATATCATTTTTTACTGTCGCAAATTTTAAATACGCCGAGGATTGCCTTTTCTATAGTGAATTTGTCAAAAAATAATTTTTTACTGTCACAAATTTTAAGTACGCCGAGGATTGCCTTTTCTATAGTGAATTTTTCAAAAAATAATTTTTTACTGTCGCAAATTTTAAATACGCCGAGGATTGCCTTTTATATAGTAAATTTTTCAAAAAATAATTTTTTACTGTCGCAAATTTTAAATACGCCGAGGATTGCCTTTTCTATAGTAAATTTTTCAAAAAATAATTTTTTACTGTCGCAAATTTTAAATACGCCGAGGATTGCCTTTTCTATAGTAAATTTTTCAAAAAATAATTTTTTACTGTCGCAAATTTTAAATACGCCGAGGTATTGCCTCTTTTGTAGTAAATTTTTCAAAAAATAATTTTTTACTGTCGCAAATTTTAAATGCGCCGAGGATTGCTTTTTCTATAGTAAATTTTTCAAGAAATTATTTTTTACGGTCGCAAATTTTAAATACGCCGAGGATTGCCTTTTCTATAGTGAATTTGTCAAAATAATATTTTTTATTGTCGCAAATTTTAAATACACCGAGAATTGCATTTTCTATAGTGAATTTGTCAAAAAATAATTTTTTACTGTCGAAAATTTTAAACACGCCGAGTATTGCCTTTTCTATAGTGAATTTGTCAAAAAATAATTTTTTACTGTCGCAAATTTTAAATACGCCGAGGATTGCCTTTTCTATAGTAAATTTTTCAAAAAAATAATTTTTTACTCTCGGAAATTTTAAATACGCCGAGGATTGCCTTTTCTATAGTAAATTTTTCAAAAAATAATTTTTTACTGTCGCAAATTTTAAATACGCCGAGGATTGCCTTTTCTATAGTAAATTTTTAAAAAAATAATTTTTACTTACGCAAATTTTAAATACGCCGAGGATTGCCTTTTCTATAGTAAAATTTTTCAAAAAATAATTTTTTACTGTCGCAAATTTTAAATACGCCGAGGATTGCCTTTTCTATAGTAAATTTTTCAAAATAATTTTTTACTGTCGCAAATTTTAAATACGCCGAGGATTGCCTTTTCTATAGTAAATTTTTCAAAAAATAATTTTTTACTGTCGCAAATTTTAAATACGTCGAGGATTGCCTTTTCTATAGTAAATTTCTCAAAAAATTATTTTTTACGGTCGCAAATTTTTAATACGCCGAGGATTGCCTTTTCTATAGTGAATTTGTCAAAAAATAAATTTTTACTGTAGCAAATTTTATATACGCCGAGGATTGCCTTTTCTATAGTAAATTTTTCAAAAAACAATTTTTTACTGTCGCAAATTTTAAATACGCCGAGGATTGCCTTTTCTATAGTAAATTTTTCAAAAATTATTTTTTACTGTCGCAAATTTTAAATACGCCGAGGATTGCCTTTTCCATAGTAAATTTTTCAAGAAATTATTTTTTACGGTCGCAAATTTTAAATACGCCGAGGATTGCCTTTTCTATAGTGAATTTGTCAAAATAATATTTTTTATTGTCGCAAATTTTAAATACGTCGAGGATTGCATTTTCTATAGTGAATTTGTCAAAAAATAAATTTTTACTGTCGCAAATTTTATATACGCCGAGGATTGCCTTTTCTATAGTAAATTTATCAAAAAATAATTTTTTACTGTCGCAAATTTTAAATACGCCTAGGATTGCCTTTTCTTTAGTGAATTTGTCAAAATAATATTTTTTACTGTCGCAAATTATGAATACGCCGAGGATTGCCTTTTCTATAGTGAATTTGTCAAAAAATAATTTTTTACTGTCGCAAATTTTTAATACGCCGAGGATTGCCTCTTCTATAGTGAATTTGTCAAAAAATAATTTTTTACTGTCGCTAATTTTAAATACGCCGAGGATTGCCTTTTCTATAGTAAATTTTTCAAAAAAATAATTTTTTACTGTCACATATTTTAAATACACCGAGGATTGCCTTTTCTATAGTAAATTTTTCAAAAAATAATTTTATACTGTCGCAAATTTTAAATACGCCGAGGATTGCCTTTTCTATAGTAAATTTTTGAAAAAATAATTTTTTACTGTCGCAAATTTTAAATACACCGAGGATTGCCTTTTCTATAGTAAATTTTTCAAAAAAGAATTTTATACTGTCGCAAATTTTAAATACGCCGAGGATTGCCTTTTCTATAGTAAATTTTTCAAAAAATAATTTTTTACTGTCGCAAATTTTAATACGCCGAGGATTGCCTTATCTTTAGTGAATTTGTCAAAATAATATTTTTTACTGTCGCAAATTGTGAATACGCCGAGGATTGCCCCTCCTATAGTGAATTTGTCAAAAAATAATTTTTTACTGTCGCAAATTTTAAATACGCCGAGGATTGCCTTTTCTATAGTGAATTTGTCAAAAAATAAATTTTTACTGTCGCAAATTTTATATACGCCGAGGATTGCCTTTTCTATAGTAAATTTATCAAAAAATAATTTTTTACTGTCGCAAATTTTAAATACGCCGAGGATGCCTTTTCTTTAGTGAATTTGTCAAAATAATATTTTTTACTGTCGCAAATTTTGAATACGCCGAGGATTGCCTTTTCTATAGTGAATTTGTCAAAAAATAATTTTTTACTGTCGCAAATTTTAAATACGCCGAGGAATGCATTTTCTATAGTAAATTTTTCAAAAAATAATTTTTTACTGTCGCAAATTTTAAATACGCCGAGGATTGCCTTTTCTATAGTGAATTTGTCAAAAAATAAATTTTTACTGTCGCAAATTTTATATACGCCGAGGATTGCCTTTTCTATAGTAAATTTATCAAAAAATAATTTTTTACTGTCGCAAATTTTAAATGCGCCGAGGATTGCCTTTTCTTTAGTGAATTTGTCAAAATAATATTTTTTACTGTCGCAAATTTTGAATACGCCGAGGATTGCCTTTCCTATAGTGAATTTGTCAAAAATAATTTTTTACTGTCGCAAATTTTAAATACGCCGAGGATTGCCTTTTCTATAGTGAATTTGTCAAAAAATAAATTTTTACTGTAGCAAATTTTATATACGCCGAGGATTGCCTTTTCTATAGTAAATTTTTCAAAAAATAATTTTTTACTGTCGCAAATTTTAAATACGCCGAGGATTGCCTTTTCTATAGTAAATTTTTCAAAAAATAATTTTTTACTGTCGCAAATTTTAAATACGCCGAGGATTGCCTTTTCTATAGTAAATTTTTCAAGAAATTATTTTTTACGGTCGCAAATTTTAAATACGCCGAGGATTGCCTTTTCTATAGTGAATTTGTCAAAATAATATTTTTTATTGTCGCAAATTTTAAATACGTCGAGGATTGCATTTTCTATAGTGAATTTGTCAAAAAATAAATTTTTACTGTCGCAAATTTTATATACGCCGAGGATTGCCTTTTCTATAGTAAATTTATCAAAAAATAATTTTTTACTGGCGCAAATTTTAAATACGCCTAGGATTGCCTTTTCTTTAGTGAATTTGTCAAAATAATATTTTTTACTGTCGCAAATTTTGAATACGCCGAGGATTGCCTTTTCTATAGTGAATTTGTCAAAAAATAATTTTTTACTGTCGCAAATTTTTAATACGCCGAGGATTGCCTCTTCTATAGTGAATTTGTCAAAAAATAATTTTTTACTGTCGCAAATTTTAAATACGCCGAGGATTGCCTTTTCTATAGTAAATTTTTCAAAAAATAATTTTTTACTGTCACATATTTTAAATACACCGAGGATTGCCTTTCCTATAGTAAATTTTTCAAAAAATAATTTTATACTGTCGCAAATTTTAAATACGCCGAGGATTGCCTTTTCTATAGTAAATTTTTCAAAAAATAATTTTTTACTGTCGCAAATTTTAAATACACCGAGGATTGCCTTTTCTATAGTAAATTTTTCAAAAAAGAATTTTATACTGTCGCAAATTTTAAATACGCCGAGGATTGCTTTTTCTATAGTAAATTTTTCAAAAAATAATTTTTTACTGTCGCAAATTTTAAATACGCCGAGCATTGCCTTATCTTTAGTGAATTTGTCAAAATAATATTTTTTACTGTCGCAAATTGTGAATACGCCGAGGATTGCCCTTCCTATAGTGAATTTGTCAAAAAATAATTTTTTACTGTCGCAAATTTTAAATACGCCGAGGATTGCCTTTTCTATAGTGAATTTGTCAAAAAATAAATTTTTACTGTCGCAAATTTTATATACGCCGAGGATTGCCTTTTCTATAGTAAATTTATCAAAAAATAATTTTTTACTGTCGCAAATTTTAAATACGCCGAGGATGCCTTTTCTTTAGTGAATTTGTCAAAATAATATTTTTTACTGTCGCAAATTTTGAATACGCCGAGGATTGCCTTTTCTATAGTGAATTTGTCAAAAAATAATTTTTTACTGTCGCAAATTTTAAATACGCCGAGAAATGCATTTTCTATAGTAAATTTTTAAAAAAATAATTTTTTACTGTCGCAAATTTTAAATATGCCGAGGATTGCCTTTTCTATAGTGAATTTGTCAAAAAATAAATTTTTACTGTCGCAAATTTTATATACGCCGAGGATTGCCTTTTCTATAGTAAATTTATCAAAAAATAATTTTTTACTGTGGCAAATTTTAAATGCGCCGAGGATTGCCTTTTCTTTAGTGAATTTGTCAAAATAATATTTTTTACTGTCGCAAATTTTGAATACGCCGAGGATTGCCTTTCCTATAGTGAATTTGTCAAAAAATAATTTTTTACTGTCGCAAATTTTAAATACGCCGAGGATTGCCTTTTCTATAGTGAAGTTGTCAAAAAATAAATTTTTACTGTCGCAAATTTTATATACGCCGAGGATTGCCTTTTCTATAGTAAATTTATCAAAAAATAATTTTTTACTGTCGCAAATTTTAAATACGCCTAGGATTGCCTTTTCTTTGGTGAATTTGTCAAAATAATATTTTTTACTGTCGCAAATTTTGAATACGCCGAGGATTGCCTTTTCTATAGTGAATTTGTCAAAAAATAATTTTTTACTGTCGCAAATTTTTAATACGCCGAGGATTGCCTTTTCTATAGTGAATTTGTCAAAAAATAAATTTTTACTGTCGCAAATTTTATATACGCCGAGGATTGCCTTTTCTATAGTAAATTTATCAAAAAATAATTTTTTACTGTCGCAAATTTTAAATACGCCGAGGATTGCCTTTTCTTTAGTGAATTTGTCAAAATAATATTTTTTACTGTCGCAAATTTTGAATACGCCGAGGAT